>PVIR01036369.1:0-15871 GCA_004026965.1 Petromus typicus
GGGAGGCAGAGGCAGGAGGATTGTGATGTGAGTTTGAGGCTGAGCTCAGGGCCAGCCTGAACCACAAAGCGAGACCCTGTCTCAAAAAACCTAAAAAAAAAAAAAAAAAAAAAAAAAAGAAACCCGTTAGATATCACATGGAAATTTTTACAGGACAACTATACATACTAGTTCAGGGCTAAAAAAAGAGGTTGGGGTAGAGATTTGGAAATCACAGTAGTTTGTGATAGTAACTGAAAGCAAAGAAATACTGTTAACACCTGGTGGTAGAATAGAGAAGCAGTTAGAGCCTAGAACTGAAGAGGAGAGGCAGGGAAGAAGGAAAGGACAAGGGAAAACAAAGATGAGACTGTAGAGAGTAAGAGGCACGATGGGACAGTCAATTATGTTGTTCCTTTCGGGGCTATAGGAAGACCACTGCCAATGTGTCCACTGTTTTTAGGAATTTGAAGTCACTGGTTACCTATGAGAGCCATTTCATTAGAATGGTAGAAATACGCATCTGGTTAGATATAGAAAAGAATAATTGTGAGGTAAAAATTTTCAAATAGGAAATATAATAAATTCTTGCATAGTTTGCAGAAAACAAAAACAGACTTGATCAATACAAAGACTTGATTGATACCAAAAAAAAAGTGGGAGAAGGAAAACAATTCACATACATTCAACCTTCCTTATTAAAGGTTAGGTTCTCAGTTTGATTCTAACCAAAATTGCATATGTGTTTTTGTGCATGGTTGTGCATTTTACTGGAAACTCACCTAAAACAAAACTGTAAAGGCTAAACAAAGTGGTTAGTAAAGATAAAATGAAGGCCAACAAATACTGTTCAGTAATCCCTAATACAGAAAAAAACATATAAGGAGGCCAAGAGTTTAGCTCAAGTGGTACTGCACCTACCTTGGAAGCACAAGGGCCTGAGTTTGATCCCCAATACTGGGAAAAAAAACAAAAAAAGGAAACATAAGACAGAAAATAATTTTAAAAAGAAGTAACTGGATCAAATGGCATATTTACTTACAGATTGGTTGAAGGCACAGGAGATTGAGCCCAGAACCTTCTCCTTGAGCTACATCCCTAGCTCATTTATTTCTTACTTTGAGAGTAGGTCTTGCTAAGTCACTAAGATTCCAGGGCTGGGCTTAAGCTTGCTATCAAAGTATGCATCATCACAACTGGCTTGGCATATTTGATATGAAGAAATAGGACTGTCTAGTAACATTCAATAAAAAATAAAACATTTTAAAAAGCAGGAAAAAGGGACTTTATATATATATATATATATATATATATATATATATATATATATATATATATATATTCTTTTAAGATGTTCATGGTGTCTGTATATAGAGTACAATCCAACCACTTTCTCTATCACAAGACCATAAAATAACAACGAAGGGATAGTTTTTCAAAGCTAGAAATATGAAATGTTAAAATATTTTCCTAATTCTCAGATTAAACAAAAATCCAAATTACACTATTTAAGAAAATAAAAATAGAAAATTTCCCTGAAGAATGTCTAGAGAAAAACTAGAGAATTAGAGGTAAACTCAAGAGTTTTTCCCATACATAAAGAAAAACTAGGGGTCTCACAAGCTTTGTTATAGTCTACAGATATGAAAAATAAAACAAACAAAGCAGCAAATCCAAGAAGCCACAAAATTAACAATAGCTAGGAAGAGCACAAGGAAAAAATAGAGACTGACAACTCAAAATGGATCAAAGACCTAACTGTGAGACTTGAAATTTTAAAACGACTAGAAGAAAACATAGGAGAAACACTTCAAAGTACAGGCTTGGGCAATGACTTCCTGAATATAAAGGAAATGCAATTGTACCTCAGTGCAAAAACTTAATTTGTTCTATGATTTTGGAAAAGGGACCATGTTTGTGTTTGTGGGGGAAAGGTGGCCACAGTTGTGTTTGTCACCCAATGCAGAGTTTGCAAATAGAAACAAAATTCTGCCAAACATTTGTCTGGCAATTGAATTGCTTTCAAACAAAAGTGTTCATGAACCAAGGTATCACTATAATAATAAGAACTGACAAATGGAACTGCATCAAATTAAAAAGCTTCTGTACAGCAAAGGAAACAATTCATAGATAGAAGAGACAGTCTGCAGAATGAGTGAAGATATTTGTGAGGTATTCTTCCAATAGAGGACTAATATACAGAATATATAAAGATATGGAGATCTAGCTATCTATCACTCAGCCAAAAGGAAGAGTAAAATCATATCATGTGCAGGAAAATAGAACTCCAGACCAAGATGTTAAATAAAATAAGTCAGACACAGAAAGTTAAATATTGTGTGGTATATCTTATGTGAGAAATTTAAAATGTAATTAGATAAAATAGTAAAACAAAAGAGAGGGTAAGAAACACGAATATTGTTAGAGATGGGGAAGGGAACCACAGGGAGAAAGAAGGTTAAAGGGATCCAAAGTTATTAAATATACTATATGCCCCCAAACAAATATAACTATGATATACAGCAAACATACACTAATAATAAATTAGAAAAAAAGTGTAATTATAACTATGAAAAATGTTCAACATCTTTAGCCATCAGGAAAATGCAAATCAAAATTATTCTAAACTATTACTTCACCCCAGGCAGAATGCCTATCACCAGGAAAAAAAAAAATAATGAAAGCTGGTGAGGATTCAGGAAAAGGAGTAATTCTACAGCACTGGAGGAAATATAAACTAGTACAGCCACTATGGTTGTCAGTATGGAGGTTCCTCAAGATAGAACTGATGTATGATCCAGCTACATTACTCCTTATGTGTACCAGACAGAATCAAAAGCCAGCATACTGAAGAAATACCTGCATATCCATGTTAATCCCAGCCAAATTATGAAGTCAGCCTATGTACCTGTCAACAGATGAATGCATAAAGAAAATGTGGTATATGAAAAGAAGAACAAAATCATGTCATTTGCAGGAAAATGGGTAGAACCAAAGATCACAGTAAGTCACAATCAGAAAGATAAGTAAGCATTGTAGTTTTGAATCTAGGACCATGGTGGTCCTAAAGTCCATGGAATCTAAGAATCATAATGTAGATCACCATCGTAAGTCACACTCAGAAAGATAAGAATTGTAGTTTTTTCTCCTATGTAGAATCTAAAAAATTAATATAGTAACATCAAGGTAGAGGGATACTATAGAATAACAGAAGAAGTAGGAAAGACAAGGAAGGGTTATGGGAGGTGGATATGATCAAAATGTTACACACATGAAAGTATCATAATACTCATTATTCAATAGAAGTATTATGCACTAATAAAAGTGGGATTGCAACATAAGCCCAAGAAGTAGATCTTTGAAAAAACCAGCCTGTAATCCCAGCTATTCAGGAAGCTGAGGCAGATCTGGGACAAAATACAAAAGTTGGAGGCCAACCTAAACAGTACAGTAAGACCCTATCTCAAACTAATTTTGTTTTTAAAACTGGGATGTAGTATAGCACTTGCATACCATGGCTGAGGGCCTGGTTTCAATCCCTAGTACTGAAAAAAAGAAAAAAAAGATTGACACATAAAACAGACACATTTTGGCAAAGCCAAAAACCAATAAATGCTGGGAGTAGTGGTGCACACCTGTAATTCTAGCACTAAGAAGGATGAGGCAGGAAGACTGCCAAAAATTTAAGGCCAGCCTGGACTACACAGTGAGTTCAAGGCCAGCCTTAACTACATCATGAGATCCTGTCTCAAAAAGCATGATAAAAAAACCTAAAAATCTAACTCATAGTATAATGAAAACCACAGACATATTAAGGTAATAAAGTTAGAGAGCTTGATAAATAGCTTTTCTAGGAGAAGAGCAGTTTTAATGATGTCTTAGTTACTTTCTTATTTCTGGGACAAAAGACAAGACACCCACTAATTAAAGGTCAGCTCACAGTTTTCTGAGTTTCAATCCATAGTCGGAAGGCTCCAACGCAGGGAAGCACAGCAGACGAGAGCAGTTCATGACAAGGCAGGCAGGAAAAAGCAAAGAGCTCTCTTCCTTCTATTTCCTTTTCATTCCATCCAGGCTACAAGACTACTGGTTGGTGTTGCTTGGACCCAGGGTGGGTCTTCTGTCTCCAGTAAATCCATCCAGCTATACCCAAAATTATACTAACCGAGTCAGGGAACTAGTCCAGTTATACACCCTAATCCATACTCAAACACTGTAGATCCAGTGGTCCAGCCACCTCTGAAAAGCCCTACTAGGGGCACAAGAGACTTTGGAAGGACTTCTATATACTTAACTAAAAACTATTTGTAGACCAAAAAACTATTTTTTTAAAAAAAGCTGACAAATATCAAAGAACCCAGAAAAATTTATAAGCACTTTTTAAAAATTTATGTAGTGGCAATAAGGATTGAAACCTATCCCTTCACACTAAGGTACATCCTCAGCTCTTCTTTAATTTTATATTTTGAGGTGGAGTCTTGTTAAGTTACTAAATGCTCAGGCTGGGCTTGAGTTTTCAATCCTATTGCTCACCCTCCCCGAGTGCTGGAATTAAAGGTGTGCATCACTACGCACACCTCAAAACATTGGTTAAGAGTTTGAAAGAATGCTAAATAAAGAAGTTTGGGGATATAACTTGATGAGAAGGTCCTAGATTCAATTTCTAGCACACACACACACACACACGTGTGCGCACGTTCAGGATTAAATTCAAGTTGGACATCTCCATTTTAAAATAATTACATTTAAGTTTTGCTTTTGTTGAAATTCCTTGGTCTTGATCAGTACTATCTTAGAACACTTTTTTTTTTTTTTTTTGGTCATTAGCCTCCCTTGTTATTTAATGGTCAACAAATAAATATCTGAGATGTTAAATTAAGGAATCTTGTTTTCCTTTTGTAATGTAAGGGTTCCTAAGAAGTGAGACCACTTTCACTCTCTAATCTGTGGCAGCAAAGTACAGAGTCCTGAGGACTCTGTTTATTACTGCACAGACAATCCCAGGACAGGAATGGCAGAGTCCCTTGGGAAACATCGCTCTACAAAGATTTTCTCCTTTTCTCTTTGCCAACGTTATTTTGCTGGAGACTCAGCAACCTAGCTGGAGTTGGCTTCGTAGATCAGACTTACTTTGAGCATAAGTGATTGGAGGGCAAATCCAGCATGGCATCCACTCCACAAGGCTTTTCCTATAAAAGAAAGAATCTTTTAGAAACCCAAGTAACACTAAGGAAACAGTACACACGAGAACAGTCTGTAAAGGGTCACAGCCATGAAAGTACCAGAGGTGCCTCGCTGAATGTGTGGATGATAAACACTGCCAAACTCAACTCGAACCTGCTTCTTCTGAGACCCTTATGTTCTCAAACTGTATCAGGCAGAAAACATCCTGGGGATACTGCACGCAGGCAGGTTTTCTTCTGCGGCCAGTTCTAAACAACCCAGCACATTTACCCAGTGCTATAGGAAGCTTACTTTCTGTTAAACCTAGGGAAAGCCTCAGGGTCTTACATCTTTGCATTTTTACTAGCCACAAACCATCCAGTGTTACAGTTTTCCTAAAGCAGCAGGATTCTAGGCCTTTCTAACCAAGCTACCTGAATTCCTTTGATTTTGGAGCCTCTTTATAGAAATCTTTTTCCTGAAAGTGCCCACAGATTGTATGCTCTTGCTGAGGCTGGGCTCTTTCCTCTTTTACATAATTAAATTCACATGTGACAAAGCACAAACAGTTCTAAAACAGACAAGGATCTCTTGAGAAGAACTTCTAAATTGTTTATAGCTTCTCTAGGCTTTAAAATGTCCAGGGGTACATTTGGTAATTTTATTATGTCATATTTATTCTGTCCAAGACTTCAACTGCCCTCCCCATTTTTAAGAGGGGCAAGGGCCGGTGCATTCTCCATCTTCTGAGTTGACCGCAACCTACTGCTTCTAAGTGCCTCTGATAATAGCTAAAGATGCCATTTTCTGTAGATAACAGAGTAACTTTTAAAAAGCCTACAAGTGTTTAAACAAATAACTTTTATACTTCCAGTCGTTTATTTTTACTATCAAAGGTTCTCATTGGTATTTGTTTCTCTTTAGCATCCTGAAGAGAAGGAAGGCCACCTCATTTACTTTCTAAGTGCCCTCCCGCTTACCTAGCTGAGAGCTATTCACACTCCAGGAAGCATTTGAGAATGAGACTGCTTGAAATTTAGTTTTCAAACTGGCATTTATTTAATTTCTTAGAGCTCTGCAAGCCCTCCTCCATGCCACTCCAATACAGTTCGAAATCTTAATGATAATAACAGATATAAGATCATGAATGAAAACCAAACACATTTTGGGGGAACTATAGTTTACTAGAAACACTTAATTTAAAAGGTTGGACTAAGTGTAGAATTGAAGAGGGAGTAAGAGACTAAATACTAGAGCTTTTCATGGAAATGTTACATTTCAGAGAAAGGGCATATCAAGTGAAGGCCTCTCTCCCTCCCTACTGCAAGGGACTGCACACCAGGCCTTGCACAGGTGAGGCAACTGCTCTACCATAGAGCCCACAGCCAGCCTGAGGTCAAGGGTTATACTCACTCAGATGATGAAGCACTGATACTGATGGTGGGAAGAATGAATTGGCTTTCTTATTTTTAAAATGATAAAGTTGTATACGTTAGTAGTGCATTACATGATATACATAGCCAAGTGTGGTGGTGCAGGCCTATTATTCCAGTACTTGGGAAGTTGAGGCAGGAGGATAACTTTGGGTTTGAGTCCAGCTTCAGCTACACAGTGAGTTCAAATTTATCTCAAACTGCATAGTGAGACCCTGTCTCAAAATAAATAAATAATTAAACATATATGTACATGGTAAAATGAAAGACTAAATCAATTTTTTTTTTTTTTTTTTTTTGAGACAGGGTCTCACTTTGTGGTTCAGGCTGGCCCTGAGCTCAGCCTCGAGCTCATATCACAGCAGTCCTCCTGCCTCTGCCTCCGGAGTGCTGGGATTATAGGCGTGAGCCACCACACCTAGCACTGTGGTACGTGGTACTGATTGCTGCTGGGCATGAGTTTCCACACCCAGTATTTTATGTGGTTACCGGGATCAAACCTGGGCCCTTGCGCTTGCAAGGCAGGTGCCGGAATCACTGAGCTAAATTCCCGGCCTGACTAAATCAATTTTTACAACAAAGATCTGGCCACTTATTTTAGGCACTGCAGAAATATGTGACATTATAAAATTATAACAATTTATATACTTTTTCACTAAATTCTTAATTTCGAGACTCTTTTATCTCAGTGTAATATACCTACAACTCCTCCATTGGTGGGGGGCCCCAATATCCTATCTCCTCCCAGAAACTGAGATTGC
This sequence comes from Petromus typicus, assembly GCA_004026965.1. Classification (NCBI taxonomy): domain Eukaryota; kingdom Metazoa; phylum Chordata; class Mammalia; order Rodentia; family Petromuridae; genus Petromus; species Petromus typicus. The sequence continues at coordinate 7,337 of PVIR01036369.1, forward strand.
CCCAATGTTGGGAAAATACATGTTTCTGTCTCTTGTATTTGTTGGACTGTGTACGCCTGAAACTGCAAAGGGTTATATTTCCCAACTACACGAAAGAGGCAGTATGTACAGAACTTTTAAAAAATAACATATAGAAGTGAGAATTCAGATACAGAACCAAAGTAAGAACCGAAGACATTATTTGAAACCATACACACAGCTATACCTGAATCCTAGACTTACCCTGGACACCCCAGTTACATCTATAAATGCATTTCTGTTTCTGAGTAAGCTAGTTTAAATCAGGTTCCTATACTTTTCAACTAAGAATTCTGCTACATGACTGGCCCAAATTTCTACTACAAAATTAGTGAAAAATACGTTTATAAAGGAACAAAAAGAAATGATTGCTTCAATCTCTGATTTCGCATTTTAGGCTATAGTATTTATTTATTATGAATTCCACAGTATTGCGGTGCATTTTAATTTAGATTTACAAGGTCTTCACAAGGCCTCTGAGTTCAGAAGTGGGGCTTAGGGAAGGGCACTGGATCATGGGGCACTCCAGCTCATCCGCTGACAGGAAATGAGACCTGGGAAGAGGCGGGTCACTGAGGGTCTACCTACCTCCCAGATCCTTCTTTCTACTTCCTGGCCTTTGCCCAGCTCTTCCAACCACATTGTTTTGCCTTAAAGTCTGCTAACTCTGGACTGAAACTTGGTCAGTCAAAATAAACTCTTCTTTAAGTTTTGTCAGGTACTGTGTCCCACCTACAAAGACAGTGACAGGGACAAAATGTTTCATTGACTAATGGTCATTTATTACCATTTTTCTCATAGTGAGAAGGGAGCAGAGGACTTAGGTGGTTATTTGATTCACTGGGTGGTGAAAGCCAAAGCTGAAAGCAGGAAAGATAATGAATAGAATCTCTCTGCCTGGGCTCTTTAGGTTCCCAAGACTTCAGGCTTATTTTTGGAACTTAAATTTAATCTTACACAGAGTATACTTATACTTCTACATTATAATAAAAAAGAAAAAGAAACAGAGCTAATCTCTCTCCGGAGACACAACAGTAATCAATTCATTAAGCTGAGCTTTCTACTTGTTTGATTTATATAGTCAAAGAGTAATGACTTTAAAACTAGACTTTGGCTGTAACTTCACAGCAAGTGTGGGTTATAATCAACTGAGAAACTGTTCTCTTGCCTCTCCCATAATGACGAATGAATCACTTTGAATTTTAAAAGAGGATATATTTTAAAGAATTTTTGCTGTTTTATTTTTTTGCTTACTCTATATCAAAACCAATTTTGGGAAGATTTTCAGACTAGTATCAACAAAAGATGTTCTATGTTAACACTGAGTACCTTTGGGCTATTCCGAACTTCTCTTTCTCGTTTCAAAGCAATAATGAAGACTGATCACTGTCATCGTGGGTATGCTACCGTGTAATCACAAGGGCCCATGCTCAGAGGTGCCTGAGCTGCTTTATTGCTCTGCTGACATAATGCTGAAATTATTAATAATTCTGAGCGAGGGTGTCTGTGTTTTCACTTTGCATCAGATCCTGAAAATTATGTTACTGGTCCCAGAAGCCATATCTGAATTCGGAAACAAGCTTATAGATCCTAGATGCTGACCAGGTATTTTATAACTTCATGGCTGTGAAACCACTGGACTTTGACTTAGCAAGGAAGATAAATTAACAATTTAAAACACTGTATGTTGCCACTGTAACTTAGATACTTCAGAAAAACAATCTTAGACTTGAACTTTCATGCACATCCATAGGATGTGATCAGAAAACAAAGGCCAAGAAACAACAGATAGTTGTACATCTACCCCTAAAAGCAATATGACAAAATATGTGAACTAACTATAAACATGCTGAAGACATATTATAATACTATCTTACTAATAACACGATTTTCCAAAAAGTCAAACCCACTAAAATGAACAAAGAGAATCAAAAACAAACAAAGTCTATTGACAATTAAACTAGAAAATAGCTATGGCCTCACACAAGTATATGGAGAATATCTATGAGATACAATGACCTCTGGACAAAACTGAAGGACTTATAATAGCAACATTCATTTTTTCTATCAGTGTAGCTAGAATTTAAACCATTTCATGCCAGGAGTGGGTGGTGTATACCTGTAATCCCAGCACTTGGAAAGCTGAGGCAGAAAGAGTATCGTGAAGCCTTCCTGGGCTATGTAGAGAAACTTTTTCCTTTAAAAAAAAGAGACATATAAATATATATAATATATTATACATGTACACACAGAAAGAGATAGAGACAGAGGGGAAGAGGAAGAAAATTTTACTAAACTCTCTTTGAAATCACAAGGACTGAGGGTATGAGTGTGCCAAAGGAAAAATTGGAATATTTATAAATTTAAGTAGAATCAATATATTCTTTAAAAACTTCAACCAGCAGTTGCCCTACCCACCAACTCCTTAAATATCTATAGCTGAACAGTGAAATAAAACCTCCAGATCAGCAAAACTCCAGCCCAAGTTCTGTGTATCATTTATGGCATACATGATTAAGCAGTGAGTCGAGAAGAACTCACAGTATTTGGGGGCAAACAATGTAACTAGAATCCACTTGACCCTACTCAAAGACAAACTACATGGGAGGGTATAGAGCAGCAATACAGTTGTGAGAAATGAAAAATACAAAAGAAGAAATCAAGTATCAGAAGAAAAAGCCATTTTGAAAGAAAAATCACTGTAGAATATTTTAGACAAAAATACCTGGCTTGCTCTCTCTCTACATACATACATCTATGTCTATATATTTTCCCCAATACAGGGGATCAAACTTGGGATCTTGGGCTTGCTAGGCAGGCATGGCACCACTAAGCTAAAGCCCCAGTCCTCTAGCTATCTTCTGAAAGAAAAATATGAAATATAAGGCCAAGAGATGACAGATGAAAAAGATAGGTAAAATTAAAGGTGAAATGGAAGACTGGCTGAATGAAGGTTATTGTACTGCCCAGCCAGGTGCTGCACTATGGAAGTACATCCCCAGTGCTCCTGTCCCTCTGTCATGTGATCCCAATCCAGAGAAGGCTTCAGTGCCTCAGCTTGCTCAGGTCTACAAAACAGGTAAGAAAAATACAACAGAACAACCTGGGGAGGGACTCAGAAGTATGCACTATAACTGAAGAAATTATTGGAAAACTTTTACAAATTAAGATAGGGGAACTCTAAAAAAAAGATTGCACAAATGATAACCTCATTAGAAAAATAGCAAAATATACTACTGATACATCAGAAAGAATCTGCAGCACAGTTCAGAAAGACAAAACATAATTTAGAGGGAAATCTTACATGTAACGGAAAAGGGAAAAGAAAAAAAGTACTGAAAAGACAGAAAACGGGAATCAACACATGGATTTGCTGGTATCCCTGAAGAAAAACAAGACTGAATAAGAAATGAATAAGAAACACAATAAAACAAAGATGTAACAGTGGAAATCTGTCTGAAAATAAAGAAAAGAATCTCTGAGAAGGAAAAAAACAGAAACAAAGCATTTGTATATAAGGAAGTAGGAGCCTATAGGGGAGATGGGAAAAAAGAAGCAAGATATATCATGTAAATGGGAGAGATCTATTTATTTATTTTTGGCACTGGGGATCTAACTTGCACTTGCCAGGCAGGGACAGTGCCACTAAGCTACATCTCCAGCCAGCAGGACATATAATATACTGGTACAAATTTCCCATGATGAATGTTATTTTTAGGTATCTCTAAAATGCACCAATAAATGTTTTATTTTTTAGGTTTTTTTTTTTTTTTTTTTTTTTAGGTTTTTTGAGACAGGGTCTCGCTTTGTATTTCAGGCTGGCCCTGAGCTCAGTCTCAAACTCACATCACAGCAATCTTCCTGCCTCTGCCTCCTGAATGCTGGGATTACTGGCATCAGCTAACATGCCCGGCACTGTGGTATGTGGTACTGATTGCTGCTGGGGTGAGTCTCCACGCCCAGTATGGTATGTGGTTACCGGGGATCGAACCCAGGCTCTTGCGCTTGCAAAACAGGCGCCAGAACCACTGAGCTATACTCCCAGCCCAATAAATGTTTTCTTTACAAAGAATGTGTCTTTAAATTTAAAGACTAAAAGGCTTGATCATTTTAGCAGCCAAAAAAAAGCAAAGAACTACTAAGATGGAAAGTATTTTGGTGAGATTACTAATAAAGAATTCAACTGTAAACCAGGTTAAGAAATATGCCACCAGCTAGATGAGACAAAAAAAGTTTTCCTTGATATTCCACAGCTGCTCTAAAAAGAAAAGGACAGAGAAGGAAACCTCCAATCTGAAGGGGAAAAGTACACAAACCAAGAAATCTATACCCAGCTCATACCATTCACCTATAAAAACATAAGTGACACAATGTGAAAATGATCATAGGCTCATTAAATACTGAGAAGAAGGGGAAGCTAATGGAAACCCAGAGAGGTATCTTCAGTTTCTCAGGTTCTAAAGTTGTCTTGGGAAATGTTAGTCCTTATTATTTAAAGTTATACAAATAACCCCCAGTTGAACTAAAAACTGACCGTACATCTTCCAAAATAGTTGAACAGTGTCAGACTGAACTAGGAAAGGTCAAACTGAATAGAAACAGGGCAATACCCTTCACTTTTACTTTATGACACAATGTAGTAGAACTCTATACACGTGACCTTATTTAATCCCTACAAATATTCCTATGAATGGAATATTGCTGTAATCCACATTTGTAGAAGGGAAAACTTAGGCTTGAAAAGGGCTATGCATTTACCATTGTGACACACATATATGCACATACATGTGGAGGGCTAATTAATGATGAGTCTGGTATTCAGCCACTGTAGCTGACTCTAGTTCTGTTGTGAGACACCGATCAGGCAACACCGCCTTCCCTGAGACTTTACCAGACCTCTTGGAGTCATTGCCAGATTACTTACTAGTTCTTAGTATTTCTTCACATTACTCACGAGAAATAATTTTTCATTCCACCTACTGTTAATTGAATCAATCTTTCTTTTCTTTTTTTGATAATAGAGATCAAACTTGGAACACTTTTGTGTGCAAGACAAGTCCTGGGACCACTGAGCTAAATCCTTGGCAAATCAGAATTTCTGAGTGTAAGGTCTGTATTATTTTTTTTCTCCTAAGTTTTGCAGGATCAGCCAGAACTGAAAATCAGAACATTAGAGAGCAGTGCAGATTAATCCACAAGGGTACCTCAGTATATTCCAAAACTCACATCACTGGAGATAATTTTTTATGATGAAAACTGGAGATAACAGCAAAACTCAAAATGAACCAAAAAAGAAAACAAGAGGAAACCTGAAGCTGCATAAAAGAAACAAAAAACTACAGACAACTATGTGGGGAAATAAATCTTTAAAAATTCAGAAATCACAACTATAATTGGACAAAATCTAGAAAGTAATTATAGAAAATGTATGTCACAATTGAGAAAGCAGAGATACCACTGGCAATGAAATGCAACCCAGCTCTCTATTAGGCCAAGGGTTTTCAAGCTAACAAGTCAATGAAGATTCCTGTTCCTCTTAGCTAAAGATTCTGACTCACCTGGCTTGACAATAATAAGCAGCACACAGACCAGGAAACTGTGATTGATTCAGGTTGTCAATTGGCATGGTACAGTGAATGAAAAAAGGCAAAAGAACATACAACAATAAAACAAGCAAAACATTGCAAGAAACAGTCTTTAGGTTAGTTATGACTTGTTTTGATATGAAAGTCTATCATTAATGCCTTATTTTCTCATCACATTGATTTAACTGTGCAATTAATATTTAGTAAACTGACACCAAACAATGACACATCAGATTGCACACATTCAAAGAATATAACCTGATAAATTTGGATGTATGTACCCGTAAAATTATAATTAAGATAATGAACATATTCATGAACCTTTAAAGTTCTTTACATACCTTTAAGATAGCTCCCTATATTGTCATTCTCTCTGCCACAAACCCAATCACTAGTGTTTTCTGTCACTATAAATTAGCCTGCATTTCTTAGAAGTATTTTTAAATAAGGGTTTCGGAAGTAGCTCAATTGCACAGCACTTGCCTTGAATGTGTCAAGCCCCAGGTAGATGTAGCCTCCCTACACAGAAGAAAAGTTTTTATAAAGAGAATGAAACAGCATGTGGCGTTATACGGAGGAATAGTAGTTGTGACTTCTTTTGCTTAGCAGGTATTTTGAGGTTATCCATGTAATATTATAGTGTGTGGATTTACCAGTATCCATGCACCTATTAACAGATACTTGTGTCCAGTGCTGGATTATTACAAAGAAATTTTCTATGAAAAGTCATGTGAAATTCTTAGAAGTATGCTTTCAGTTGTCTAGGATAAATTAGCAAGAGTACAACTGTATTTTATAGCTGTGTTTTGTTTTTAGTGGGACTAGAAATTAAACTTAGGGAGCACTGAGCTACACCACCATCCCTTTGTATTTTTAACTTTTCTTTTGAAGTGAGCTCTTACCAGATTAATCAGGTTGGCCTCAAACTGCTGTCTCAGCCTCCTGAGTAGCTGGGTTTACAGGCCTGCACTACCACCACCAGCCTATATATTTTGGAGACACGGTCTCACTTTGTAGTTCAGGCTAGCCTTGAGCTCACTATGTAGCCCAGGCAAGACTCGAACTCTGCAATCCTCCTGCCTCTACATCCCGAGTGCTTGGATTACAAACATGAACCACCATGCCCACCACAATGGTATGTGGTAGACTGCTGCAGCACTGTGGCATGTGGTTATTAGGGCTTGAACTAGGGACCTTGTCCTTGCAAGGCAGGTGCCAGAACCACTGAGCTAAGTCCCCAGCCCAAACATAGATTAAAACCATTTTATTATTTATTATCCAGTACCGGGAATCAAACTTGGGACCCTGTGCTTGCCAGGGACGTGGTAGGAACAGAGCTAAACCCCAGCGCCCCTACATTTAATTTTTAAAGAAACTAGCAAATTGTCTTCCAAAGTGATTATATCACTTTACATTCTCGTTAGCTTTGTAAGAGTTCCCCCATATCTCTGTCAACACTCAGAATATATCTTTTAAATGTGACCATTTTAGTTAAGTGGTAGTATCACACCACGACTTTAATTTGCACTTCCTTGGTGACCAGTAATGTTGAGTCCTTTTTAATGTATACATTTGTATTTGCATATTTAAAAAAATTTTTATTTCAAGTTTTATTTCTATAAAGGAATGAATTTCTCTAAGCTTTATAATATAAATGTCTTTTTTTTTAATAAGCCACTTATCTTGCAAAAGAACATGAATAAAATCACTTTCCTATCACTTCATGCTCTGGATGAACAATACATATTTAAGTGGCTATGATGTGGACATCAATAAATTTAATGATCAATTATCAATGTTAGTATTAGCTGCTTTAAAAACAAATGAATATATTTTACATTACTTTGTGATAATAAATATATCTTTTGTAAGTCAATCAACCTCATTTCATCATCTTTGAGATTTCTTTAAACGTTCTAGAAAATTTTTTTTTTTTTTTTTTGGTACTGGGACTCAAACTTGGGCCCTTGTGCTTCAAAGATAGATAGAAACGGTATGACTTGAGCTAAATTCCTGGTCCAAATGTTCTAGAAATTATCAGGCTCTGCCCACATTGGATAACTGAAACAAATTAAATTAAAAGTTGAATATATCCAGCTAGCCTCCTCTCATCATAACACCAATAATGAAAGTGAATCAAACATTTCCCTTCAAACTGGGAAACTGAATGATCTTTTGGTTTTGGTTCAATTAAGTTCAACTATTTACCCTTAGCTGAATTTTTCCCTAGGTTAAGAGCAATCATTAAAGTCAAGTATTTGAGAAAAATAAAGATAACAAGAGTTAAATAATTATATTAGGACTGTGAAAACCAAAGTGAACACTCACATACATGTAGTCATTTATTTTCATGTAAAACAGTAAATTTGAGGGCCGGGGAGTTAGCTCAGTGGTTCCGGCGCCTGTCTTGCAAGCCCAAGGACCCGAATTCAATCCCCGGTAATCACATACCATACTGGGTGTGGAGACTCACCCCAGCAGCAACCAGTACCACATACCACAGTGCCAGGCGTGGTGGCTCATGCCTGTAATCCCAGCACTTGGGAGGCAGAGGCAGGAAGATTGCTGAGATGTGAGTTTGAGGCTGAGCTGAGTGCCAGCCTGAACCACAAAGCAAGACCCTGTCTCAAAAAATCTAGAAAAAAAAAAAAAAATTATGGGGCCGGGGAGTTAGCTCAGTGGTTCCGGCGCCTGTCTTGCAAGCGCAAGGACCCAGGTTCGATTCCCCGGTAACCACATAACAATACTGGGTGTGGACACCCACACCCAGCAGCAACCAGTACCACATACCACAGTGCTGGGCGTGGTGGCTCACGCCTGTAATCCCAGCACTCGGGAGGCAGAGGCAGGAGGACTGTGATGTGAGTTTGAGGCTGAGCTCAGGGCCAGCCTGAACCACAAAGCGAGACCCTGTCTCCAAAAACCTAAAAAA
>PVIR01036370.1:0-16014 GCA_004026965.1 Petromus typicus
AAGAATAGCCACCATTTATTGAGTGTCTAGTGAGTCAAAGCCTAGTGTAAAGCACTTGACACGCATCTTATTAACAACCTGATGAAGCAGATATTTATATTACTCCCCACTGTACAGTGTCAGAGCTTGGTTTCAAACCCAGGACCTGCCTTGTCTCCTTAAACACAATGTTGTACGCGTACATAGTAATTTTTATAAAACTTCATAGATCAACCACATATCCAGGATAACTAATATGCTTGATCTTTTGGTCCTACAAGAGCAACCGTGGAAGTTTTTTGCAACCTGTACATATTAAAGTACTTTCACATGGAGAGAGAACAGAGGTAGTGAGAACTGGTTCCTGATGAGGGGGAAAGGCAACAGGGATATTCACTACGGTTCCTGGAACCACAGCCCAGACGGCGGTGTGTCTAGGACTGCTGTGGGAAGGACACAGAGGCACAACTGTCCATACTGTGATGCAAACCAGGCTGCTGGAGGAGCACGCAGTTCAGAAACAGGTTACACAACCTGTGGAGGGGACAGGGAAAAGAGGTCAGCAGACTGAAGCCCTACCTAGCTAACAACAGACAGTAGTCAGGGTGAGAGGACGGAGAAGGTCTGAGAAGGGAACTGCAGCTGTAGTTTTGATCTAACAGAGGTTCCATTTCTCTTTCTTTTTTGGTAAGGAAGCATAGTAGTGAACAAGCAGAATTTGCACTTATGTATACGATATAATCTGTTTTTCATAAAAAGAAAGAGCCATGTTTTTATTTTCTAGTATTACTTTAAGTAGTTTTTATTATTAATTTTCCTTTTGTTTTAAAAATCAAGAGTAAGGGCCAAGGTTATAGCTCAGTGGCACTGTACCTGCCCTTGAGCGCAAGGTCCTGAGTACTGCAATACTCGATCCCCAGTACTGCAAAAACTAAAAAATAGAAAATAAAAAATAAAAATCAAGGATCAAATTCTTGTTGAATTGTCGGGCATGGTGGCTCATGTCATTCAACCACTCAGGAGGCAGAGGCAGGAGGACTGCTGTGAGTTCGAGGCCAGTCTGGGCTACACAGTGAGCTCAGGGCCAACCTGAACCACAAAAGCAAGAAAAAACAAAAAAACAAAACAAATTCTTGTTGAATTTAGGGCTCTCAACTTTGTAAACCCATTCAACAATAGAGGTTAGGTATTTTTTAAGGACTTTATTAAAAATAATGTAAAGATACATGTAAATATCTAAACGAAAGTCAAATTCCACTTCTGCCGATATAACCACCTCTCCCCTCAAATGAAGGCCTGGAACTTGACCAGATAATTATATACGTATGCTCATAGGAGAAATACTCCTTAACAGCCAAAAGGCAGAGAAGCATCCCCAGTGCCCATTATCAAATGAAACGGAAACCACCAGTTTATCTGATTAACCAGATGTCCATTAATTATATTTAGTTTCTAAATCAAAACAGAGTAGTATTCAAAATTTTTTTTTTTTTTTTTAGGTTTTTTGAGACAGAGTCTTGCTTTTGTGGTTCAGGCTGGCCCTGAGCTCAGCCTCAAACTCACATCACAATCCTCCTGCCTCTGCCTCCCGAGTGCTGGGATTACAGGCGTGAGCCACCACGCCCAGCACTGTGGTATGTGGTACTGGTTGCTGCTGGGTGTGGGTCTCCACGCCCAGTATTGTTATGTGGTTACCGGGGAATCGAACCCGGGCCCTTGCGCTTGCAAGACAGGCGCCGGAACCACTGGGCTAACTCCCCGGACCCCTATTCAAAATTTTTAAAAAGAGGAAAATTCAAACACTTACTACCATAAGCTAGTAACAAATATTCCACTCATTTGAGTTACCACAGGTAGTGAGTTCACAGAAAACAGACAGCAGTTAGAATGGCAGCGGCCGGGTACCAGAGAGAAGAGGGTGAAGGAATGCCTGCTTCATGGGTCAGAGCTTCAGATTATGAAGATGACAGTTCTTAAGATGGATGGTGATAATACTGAAAAACAACATGAAAGTGCTTTATGTCACTGAACTGTGCAACTCAGAAATTGTAGAAATAGTATTTTAAAAACTATTTACTAAATATTTTACTAAATTTTACTAAATAATTTTACTAAAATTATATACATTTGTTTACATTTTACATCATATAGAAAACTGTACAGATTTCTTTACTGCATAATAAATATGCTCCTAAAGTATAAGTCAAAAATTTTTTTCTTTTCTTTTTTGAGACAGTGACTCACTGGCCTCAAACTCTTGGCGATCCTCCTGCCTCAGTCTCCCAAGTGCTGTCATTATAGGTGTGCGCCACCATGCCCACCAAAGATTTTTCACACATAAAATGCTATCTATCAAATCAAAAAATTTTGGAGACATAGGACTTCCTACAAATGTGAAAGCAGGAAGTAAAAAGCATTAAGATATAATGTGTTCAATGTACCAACTCTTCCATTATGAATGTATTTACTTTTTCCAAACCTGTAATAATCAGAAAAATTGAGGAAAAAAAAGAAGATAATACATTGATTGCTGACCTGAAAACCACAAGGAGTGATCTTACACTTCCTGCCTAAGAGGTATTTATTTCTCAGGAGTCTAGCCTCCATTCACTGAGTCCTAAGTTTAGCACCTGTAAGAATTAAAAACAATAATAAGAAAGAAAAGATCGGAGCATGGCGGGATAGCTGCAATGTCTCGTTAGCTATCTCTTTTCATTTTGGTCAACTTGTCACTGCAACACGAATCTCTGCTTTTCCTCAAAAGGAGCCCAGCATTCAGGATGGAGACTATATAATCAGGGTGTAGAAACTGTATTTTTAACTCTAATATATGAAATTTTAAAACATTTAATTGATGCCTAATCCTTTTTGCAGGGTTTGCTTGCGTACTTGCTTTCTTGGGATGGAATGCATGGCTTTGTTCAGTGCTACACCACTGAACTATACATATTCCAAGCCCAGGAATTAATTCTTTGAGAGTCTTTCAGTTAATTTTAAGTGTCACCAGAGCTGCAAGGGACTTTCTTCAAAGCACATCAACATTCCAACTCACAACATGTGGCATTGCCTCCTGAGGTTAGGAGCTGGGAAGGAAGATGCCAGTCGAGAGCCAGTTAGGAACTGGGTAGGAAGATGCCAGGGTTCCACGGGACAGCCCAACCCCTCCCCTCAGGCAGCTGCTCAGTTCAGGTGGAAAGAGATGAGGTCACTTCAGGAACAGCCCCTTTCAAAATTTCCTCTTCCCCAGAAGCCTATTTCTTAATAAGTTCACAGGTAAAATTTCCAAACTCCCTTTGAAGGGAACACTCATTTATTTTTTTTTTTGAGACAGGGTCTCACTTAGTAGTTCAGGCTGGGCCTGAGCTCAGCCTCCAACTCACATCACAGCAATCCTCCTGCCTCTGCCTCCCGAATGCTGGGATTACAGGCGTGAGTCACCACGCCCGGCACTGTGGGATGTGGTGCTGATTGCTGCTGGGGTGAGTCTCCACACCCAGTATTGTATGTGGTTACCAGGGATTGAACCCGGGCCCTTGCGCTTGCAAGTCAGGCACTGGAACCACTGAGCTATATCCCCGGCGAAAGGGAACATTCATTTCTAAGAGTGAGGGGAGCCAAAGATTCTAATCAGGTATTTATGTTCCATATTTCCCCTCTTATCAAGATGCAGTTTACCACAGTTCTCTGGAGTCCTCAAGATTTTTAAGAGTGTACAAAACAGACCTATGACCAAGAGTTTGAAAGCCACAGCACTGTACTGTACCACCTTCCACAGATTAAAGACACTCTGATTTTGGGTTTCAAGTAGCTCAGTAAAAAGCTGTCATTAAAGAAAATAAGGTCAAAAAAGAAATTTTACAGAAAGATGCATTTATCAAACAAGAGGCATTTTTACTAAAGTGTTGCCTAGAAACCACACTCATGTAGTTTTATGAGAGTCCCAGAGAAATGGGTACAAAGTTAACCAAAGGTTAACTCTAACCCTAATTTGAAGTGTCTACCTGAAATATATCAACATCTGTAAGTCAATCTGATAAGCACGACCTATAGAGAAGTGGGCAAAAAGGTATTATTAGTCAATGAAAAACAAAGAACTCACATAGCTTTTATATAATCTCAACAGCAACCTGAAAATTCATATAAACAGTACAGCAAAATATCATTTCACTACCTTAACATTGTCAGAAATAAGTCCTAAAAGTCATATAATGCCAAATGTTGACCTATACTTCAGTTTGCAATGGAAACTGAAAAAAGAAGTTGACAGTATTTACTAAACTTAAAAATTACACATCCTAGAAGCTAGCCTAGGAATGCTCTCCTTTTAGGTGACACACCAAAGAAATTCTTACCTGTAGACAAGGTCACATGTCCACCGCCAGAAAAGTTATAACAATAAAGTCAGAAACAACCTAAGTGCTTATCAAGAGGAAAAAGAGATAAACTGTATTGATCATATACTAGAATGATATACAACATCTGACATACAACTACATGGACATTAACTCAATAACATAAAGAGAAAGCAAGTTAAAGAGTAATACTGACAGGATACTAAGTAAGCTTTGAAACAGAAAATTCTATGTAAGTACTTAGATACACAAAGAGTCAAAGTTAAAAAAAAATTTCAGGTCAGTAGTTACTTCCTAGAAAAGAAAAAAATAGTATAAATAGTTCAAAGAAAGGGAGGTGAAAAATTAAGCGTGGAGAGCAGGTTTCTGTGCTCCAGTAGCATGTTCGCTCTGACCCCTGACGTAATGCGATCTGAGGGGGAGTGTCTGGTGCGCAGTTCAGTTCAGATCAGGTCATGATGGTAGCGCTCTCTGGATGGAGTTAGTGCCCTTGTGAGGAGAGGACACAGTCCCCCCCAGCCCTTTTCCCTGCCATGTAAGGATATATCCAGGAGTGCTGCCAGAAGAAGGTCCTCACCAGAACCCCCTCTAGCCCATGGATGCTGGACTTTCCAGCTTTCAGAACCATGGGAAGTAAGTATCAGTAGTTCATGCTCCTAGTCTAAGGGAATTTAGCCATGGCCGCCCATGCTAAGGCAGTAAGTGCTAAATTTTCTAACTGTTAAAAGTAACAATCAGGTTCAGTTCTCAATTGGATTCTGGTTATGGATGATGTGACCGCTGCATAACTATTATCCTATTGGCATTTCTTCTGTCTATGTTACATGTCTATTTACAAAATTCATATTTATTTATGAACACATCCATGTATTTTTAAATATCCATTTCGATATTTATATTTTTGAAAATAAACCTGTATGGAGATGCAGTGGTGGAAGCTTTCTTCTTGATGTCAGTGACGCTCAGTCCACTTGGGAGAGATCATCACTGCTCTAAGCTAATATGCTGCCTCCTGCTCCTCTCTTTACTTTTGCTCTCTTCCCCTTCACTTCTCAGTTTCATCTCATGTGGCCAAGAGCAAACACATCTATGTAAAGCATCACTTGAGCAATGTCACTTGTCAACTCCTTGAACTCAAACCTCTAGTGAAGCCATTTCCTGTAGAATAATGAAGTCTCCCTAATATAGCACCCGCATTTCTACTGCACTGTCCTATAACAAGTTGTCCTTACTGGCCAAGCTGCCCTCGTCATTCCTTCCTCTCTTTTGGACATGCTAGACCCCTTCTGGCAACATCACCCATTCTAACACCACTTTCATCTGAATATCCACATTTTAGGTGTGTTCCAGGGCTTTGCTTCAAGTCTCAACATCCTTCCAGCAGCAATTCATTTCAATTTGGACATACTCCATTCAATCAATAAACGTAACATATGACATAGTTCTTGAGTTACTCACAGAATGCCTATATATAAAAGCATGAATTAAATATCCCTCTGGGCTCTTTGTTTATGTTTACCAATTTCAAATACATTATAAACTTCTTAAACATAATACTTTTAAGTGGTCAGAATTCCATGACTACTCTTTGGTTAAATAAATGTTGAACCAATATTGTAAGAGTCTAAGTTTTTGACAAAATGATTAATGTTTGTCCCTGGAGTTATGAATCTTCCAACATGTTTTGTGATACACAACTATATCACAGAATTGAATGTCTATAGAAACAGGGTAGGCCAGGGGTTTAGCTCAGTAGTTCCAGCACCTGCCTTGCAAGTGCAAGGGCCCAGGTTCAATCGTCGGTAACCATATACAATGCCGGATGTGGAGACTTACATCCACCAGCAATCAGAACCACACACCACAGTGCCGGCTGTGGTGGCTCATGCCTGTAATTCCAGCACTCAGGAGGCAGAGGCAGGAGGATTGCTGTGATGTGAATTTGAGGCCGAGCTCAGGGCCAGCCTGAACTACAAAGCGAGACCCTGTCTCAAAAAAAAAAAAAAAAGAAACAGGCTATGCTATATACTACATCTTTGGGCATATTACTTTCTCTGTACTAATGAGACTAAAAACATTCAGACTTATCTGAAAAGACTTTCATGACTACTATGAGAAAGAAGTAAATTAGGAAAAAGAATGTTACTGCGCTAGAAGAAGCTTAACATTCACTCATCAACAGATACATAAAATTAGTCTCAACGAACACCAACATCCTGATTTCTTGAAAGAAGACCAGATATTTAGTTCAAAAAATTTTTGAGATAAGGTTTTGCTTATTTCATGCTAGCCTTCAACTCACTATATGTAGCCCAGGCTGACCCTAGACTCTCGCTTCTGGAGTGCTGAGATTGCAGGTATTCTCTTGGTGCAAGAAGAGCTCATACAATGTACTCCATTTCTATCAGGTGATGGGAATGCTGTCTTTGATTAATAAAGGAAAGAAAATACTATTCACAGAAATAATGAATTAAAATATTTTAACTATGTTAAATAATAATGTATTAAGGCCATAAAAAGATTTTACTTTTTAAAATGTTATTGCTGTTTATCACATAAAGTGTAAATAGTAATTATAGCTCTGCTAAGAAATGTTGTTGGGAAATAGAGAAATTAACAAAATTGCTAATTAGAATGTTTATTTCCCTTTTTTTTGTGTGTGTGTGATGCTAGGGATCAAGCTCAGGTCCTTGAGCTTCCACGGTAGGCGCAGTACCCACTTGAGCTAAAACTCCAGCTCTTTTATTTTCATTTTTATAAAACTAGTTAGTCTCCTGTTTGAAGACAGTAATTCATCCAGTAACAAGACATCCAGCAAGACATCCAGTAACTCATCAGTGACTATCCAGATGGCCTACCTAGTTTTTGAGAACAATTACTAACCTCTGTTAGAAATCCTGCTGCTCCTGCTAGAGAGGGGGTTGTCTTTATAAGAAGCATATTCTTCTCTTCGAGTGTTTTCTATGGTTTGGAGTCTTCCCTCCTGACAATCCTTTGGGCTCTATTTTGAATCACTATTTGTGATCCATTCTGCAGGTCAATACACAGTCAGCAGTGTCACCACTCTCTGTTTCTCCATTTCAGCAACAGGCAGACTGCTGTCCTATACCTGACATCCACTGCAGAATAGTTAATTTCAGGTAGCGTGTGTTTTAAGTCTCCATTATGATGTATTACTTCCAGGAGTTTTAAGAAAAAAATACATACTTTTTAAATCACTACAAAAGTGTTGGGGTACAGCTCAGTGGCTGAGGGTTTGCTCAGCATGTGTGGGCTCCCGGGTTAGTTACCCAGTACCCGTGCCCCGTGTGAAAGAGTTTAATGTATAACATCAAATCCTACCATTTCCAATACCATCATTTTGCTCTGCTGGGGAATGGAACTGGTATGTGCTGGGCTAGTGTGTTGTAGCAGCCCCAGAAGCTTATTTTGGCCTTTGACAATGTAAAATTTTTAATAGCATCATAATAAAGCAAGTTGAGTCAATATACATTAAAAAACAACCTAGGCAGAACTTGGTTTTAACTGCAACCACTGATTTTTACCTTAACATGTGAGTACACCTATCTTAAAAAGAGCAGTAATCAGGGTCTACAAACACAGACATGCAAATTATTTTCCACAGTACAAACACTGACATCTTTCTAGTGCTCAGGATTGCCCAAAACAATGATGGGAACACTACACTAATAAATACATGAAGAAAAAGAGACACTGCACAAACTTACAATTATGTGTTGATTCAGAGAAGGATATTTCTAATTTTTCAGTAGGAAAAAGACAACTCAGTCAACAATTTCAGTATATAAAATACACATATTTGTATTCTGTTTAGGGCAAGTTAATCTAAATTTGTCCACAATAAAAATGATCTGTAAATGTCTTATACTGAAACTTTAATTTTTCAACTCATAGCTTAAGGATGTCTTCCTTAGGTTATCAGATTTCAAATATCTATATATACAACATATATCACTTTACCTGACTAATAACAACAAATGAAAATTAATTAAAGAAGCAACACAAGTTTCACAATAGGAGACAGTGGACTGGAAGGGCGAGAACCATCTGTGCCCTAGCACAGCTTCTTAACTCTGCAATAGCCAGGAAATCACTTACAAGGCAGACCCTAACTTTAAGGTGCAGTCCTTGCGTTGATGTTTCTGCGGTAGGAGATTACATTCAGGGGTGGTCTGCCACTAAGATGTATCTGCAACTCTTTTTGTTTTTTATTCTGAAGGTAGGATCCTGCTAAATCAAAGCCCAGGCTGGCCTCAAACTTGAGAACCTTCTCCCTGAGACCTCAGTGTATGCCACTACACTGGTTTTGGGCAATGCACTTTGATGAACATATCCTAGCACTCGTAATCATATTTAATGCTGTCCCAACTCGTGTTCCTCTGATATGAAAAATTCTGCTTCAGATTCCCCACCCCAGTTCCAACTCCTTTTAACAACCAAACTTACATGTAATCAGTTGCTCTCATGAAGAAATCTATTTACTTTTCTGGTGCACAAAGATACCTACTGTATTTTGAAATCTACCTAATCAACAGACATTAATAACTGCCTATTCAAATAAGTATGCTTGAACAGTTAATAAAAAGGATAAGATGTGAAATCATGCTTGAATTCATTTATTTTGAACTCACACCCATGAGCAATTAGTTTAAAGATAAAGACAATAATGCTGAATTATCTGCCCTATATTTATTAACAATAAGAGTGCCGCTTTGAGTGATTCAAAGCAATTAAGTTAGCAACTGAAATTCCATGAATGTACTTTAGTCATGCTAATTTTGTTCATTTTTTGTTTATTTGTAATAAGTAGTAAATGGAAAGATATATGTCGAAAATATATCTTGGCTCATTAAAAAAGCAACGTTGGCAGATGCTTTTAAAAAAACATTTTGTAAAGCATGCAGGAGCTCTATCTTTGCCATCTTTCAAATAAACATTCATTTCTTGTTCTGAGTATAACCAAGATATAGAGCAGTGACAGATTTACCATGTCCTTTTAATTAATAAAAAGTAATAAACTTAAAAGAAATAGGGACAAGTTAAATATTAGTGTACGGTAGGGGACACTGAGCTTACTCTTTACATGTTTCAACAACCTACATGGAGCTTTAATGAGTCCCCTGTCTGTAAATTTAAAACATTATGCCTATGTTAAGACTGTAACAGGCAGTCATTCTGCTCTTTTCTTTTGTGTCCACTAAAACTGAGAATTTCCCCCCTTTTAAAATGAAATGCTTTAGGGTATGGTTCAGTGGAACAGCACTAGTGTCTGGGTTAATTTCCAGCACCATGAATGAATGAATGAATGAACAAAAGAATGAACACCTTAATATGATTTTAAGGGAACATCTTCCGTTTTTAAAGTGATGTAATGCTAAAGGCTGCTCTTGCTGAACTGAGTAGGTACAAATTAAGAGTGATTAAGTGCTTTCCAGAGCTTATATTTTAGCACATTCTACACCAGCAAGTACTGTAGGAATCTTGTCCACACTCTGCTCTGCAAGGACTGAGCCAAGAGTCAGCCACAACGCAGAACAGCCCCGTCCTTGTCACTACCATGATGGGCAGAAACACTGTAGCAAGTGGGTATGGTGCAGCCTACCAGGCTGCATGTCTTGCACACTCACTCACGGCCCATAACTGCAAGTGCAAGCTTTTACATCAGCGGGCTTCTCCCTGGCTCCTTAATTCCACTGTCAAATGAAAGTAGCTTCTAGTAAAATCTTTCACTCTCCACTGAAAACATTTTCCATAGGAAACAATGTACACAGAGCCTAGGAAACTGAACAAGGAGACTGACAACTGTAGAGATTCTGCACACATGCATAATCACTGAAGGAAAAGAAATAACAAAGAGTACACACTTACGTCAACTGATTTCCAATTTAGGCAAATTTGAACAGTTAAGAGTTTCAAAAGTACGCATTTCTTGTACTTAAAATGTGCTCAAACTTGGCAGGCTATGGCATCTCTGAGAGATCAGGCTTTTTCACTTTTCTTCTCCCACCTTTAAATTACCTGTCAACTTTCAACACTAGTATTCTGCTACAGGTACAGACATGGCTCCAATGCATTGATTCATCCTAGGAGGGATGTTTACAGAAATTCAGCAAGATTCAGTCAAAGCAAAGCACATGCTTCAACATGAAAACACAACCCTCCTCCAAGCTTCTTCAGCAGTATCTAACTCATCTTCAGGTCTCCATTTCCACTCTGCCCTTATTTCCTTTTTGCTGTTTTTCTGTTTATATTACCATGTTTTTCCATTCTTAATTTTAGTATTAGTAATTGCAAAAGGCAAAGGCATTTTTTGTAATGAGATTTAATACAGTAGTCTTTTAAGTGACTGATGTAAAAGCAGAGAATTTCTTGCTCCATCTCCTAACATCTGTCACATGAGTCAGGTTACAAATCAACCCAAAGGAGGGAATCAGAGACACATATGTGAAGAGCAAACACAAGGATAAGAAGAAATCAGTTGTGAAGTCAGCAAAAGAAACCACGATGCACTTTCTATACTGTATTTGCTATAATTAGGACAAATAGATGCAATGTTAGATAAAGCACAAAATTGAAAGTTACTATTAAAACAAGAGTTTTAATTTTTCTAAATAAAAATCCTCTTTGGAGTTGTAAAATAATAATTTCTTTACAGCTCGACCTATAAAGATGTGTTTAAAACTTAGAAGGTAAAAATATTTGCAGTAATGAAAACTAACCATTCTGTGTAAGTTTTAAAAAGTCACCTCCAACACCATCAGAAATATCAAGCGTAAAATCATTGGTTACAAATCAGATGATACAAAGTATACAGTTACTTGTAAGAAAACAACTTCATCTTTGGTACTTTATATTAAAAGCTGATCTATAAGGGACTTTAGTAACTGTTAATAAATCTAAGATTGTTTCAATGGACTTCTACTTTCTAAAATAATGAGAGAAGTATTCTAAGGCAGTCAGCAAACATTTGTCTAAGTGGTTTTAATTAAGTAAAAAATAAATAAAATTGTATCAGGGAATCACCTGCAACAATAAAAACTTGTAAAATGATGTGTCTTGGTTGTTTTGTAAAAAGTTCCTAATAGTTGTATAATATAACTGAAAAAAAGAGTCCAGATCCAAGTCCACTCCATTGAAACACTGAAGTTTTCAAAATGTGCAGAGTGTAACCTGATCATAATTGCTGTGAAGGCCAAGGCGGGACTATATGCTAAATCTTGCCATCTGCAGGTGCTTTATATAACACCAGTGTAGTGTTTTCCCTTAAAAAGAAAAGTTTATTGTTAAACTTTATGTCATCTTTCAAAAATTCTCTAAAAAATGCTGAAAATACCCAATCACAAATTTGCTCATGTTTGTATGTAGAGCCAGCCTTTAAACATAAAGCAAACAGTATTTTTATTATTTAGCAAAAGGATCAAGAGTTTCACTCAAAATAAAGGCTCCCCCGAACACTGTGTTTGGAGTATACTAAGTACTGCAACAAAGACTCCTTTACCAGCACTGGTCCACACAAGAATCCACACAGAACACGAGCTGGAAAGAGCTGCGCCAAGCCCTCGGCCTGGCCGTGACCACGGCCACTGACTCGCCCCGCTCCTCTGCCTCGTGTTCATAGCAGACCCAGCTTGTGCCCCCACCCGAATTCAGACTCAGGGCTAGTGAGCAGCCACAGAAAGTTGCCTTATTTCTAGACCAAGCAGATTAGAGAGCTAACTGTCTGGACATTTCTGTATACTAAAAAATCGATTTACATTTAATAAAAAGGCATTTTCACATAGTGACTAGTCAACCTGTACTTCTAGTAACTATATTTGCACCTAATCCACAATTTAAATATGAATACAAAAATGCCATTTTCTAAATTTTTTTCATGTTATAGTTTCACTATTTTCCTTTACAGTTGTCAAACTTTACATGCTCTATCCATATTGACAGGAAATTTACAATAAACTGAAATCATCACCATAAATTCAGTAGGTATAATTGGAAGGCATCTAAAAGGAGAACATAGATCTCAAGAAGATAGTACTTTTACAGTTATAATTTAGCTCACAAAAAAATTGTTCTCCTAAAAACCATGTAATTTACATCTTATTTTCAATATACAAGGGAAATTTAATATATAAAAGAACCCTGCTGGGTTCTTTTTATATACCGAGTATTCTTTAGCAATACAAATGATCAGCCATGAGTCAGATCATTTTATATTTATAAATATATGAAGATAGGTTAAATCTATATTAATGTTGATCTAATTTAAGAAACAACATAATGGCCAAAGAAAAAGTTCAGGGTATAAAATATGAAAGAAATTTTGAATTAACGTTTAATTAGCATAGGCTTTCACCTAGACTTAAAAGCAAAATTTCCTTTCCTGACTAATTAGAACACCAACATAAAGAACGAGTGTTTAATTGGCTGATCTTTGAGAGCACTAAGATGGGACAGATGCAACCAATAGCAGAATACATGTTCTTCAAAGAAAAAAAATTGTACTAAAAGTCTTGTGTTACAGATACAGATAGATGGTGGTTCCTATGCTTAAACCACACTTTCGAAAACTATAAAAAGGCTGTACAGCTGGTGGAATAGCAGAAATATTTTTGCTTCCCCCCACAAAAAGAAAAGAAAAACAAGAAAAGCAGATTCTGCTCAAAATATTAAACATTGAAAAAAGCTTTTGTCAATTTAAATCTAAGTAAAACACCGAATAAAGAGATCTCTGAAAATATCTAAAATTCTTTCACTTAATGACTCTCTAATTATTAGAAACATATTTCAATGTTTGCCATTATCTTTAACAGAAAAACTTCCCAATTCTCTAGATGAAATTCATTTGCAAGATGAAAAGAGGCAGATCACCCACGTAAAAGGCATAGGCCTCAACCGAATGAAAAGGGGGAGAAATTAAGTAAGAATTTTGGGGTAGGACCCATAACAGTACTGCAATTAAAAACATAAGTAAAAGAAATTCTCAGGAAAGACAAATATATCCTTCAGCCTAAGATGAGAAACTTAATGGGAGGGAGGATTGTTAACATCGAAGCAAACTGAAAAGATTGAAGAAGCAAATTTAAACAGCAAATAGATCTATTACTGGAACAATTCTCTTAAATTTTAATATATAGTTATTATTTAAAAAACAGGTACTTATGTCTACAACATAACATTCTAAACAACTGGAAATTTTTTTCATTCTTTTTGCTATCTCATTCATTCAGTACGTAATTTCAGAGTTTATAACAATGAAACACAGTGAAGTCAAAATAATTTGTCCTAACAACTGCAGAGATGCCCTCCAAGTAGAATTTAAGAGGGCTTCCGCATCTTTTGCTTCACCCTTTTTCTCCCCAGTTTTGAGCATAGACAATCTCATGTGTCAATTTTTGTCTAAACTCATTTCCTCTGTCGCTCACCGAAAAAGGGGGAAGAAGTCCGCCTTCCTACTGCCCTGGTTCAGTGAGGTCATTACAACAAAATGAGATAAAGGGCCCGAAATGGCTTTCAATCCATGCCCGCAGTAAAGTGGAAATGACAGAGCTGACTACTGCTCAACTGCCCAATTTCATTCTGAATCTTCTGTGTATGTCTAGTATCATACCTTACTTTACTGATCTTGCAAGTAATAACTTCTTTACTCTTCTCACCTTAAAAACAGTTGAGGTGACAAATTGTTTACTAGTGATTCTTTAATGGTATTCACTCAAGTGTCTATTGAATAATATTAATCTTTATTTTTTTTTAAGTATGGAAAAGTTCCTTAAATTTTAAAGAAAAATCTAGCTAAGATAACAGTGTTTCTTTGCTTTTATAAATGTGTTCTTTCACAGGATTAACAGTATTATAGACTAGTGGGTTGAGTAAAATATTTTATATTTATACTAAAGGTTCCCAGAAATGCTATTTTTAGGTTGTATCTCTATGCTATGAATATTTTATGTGAACTAGCTAATTATCAAAATATTGTCATTTGGGCCGGGGATATAGCTCAGTGGTTCCGGCAAGCGGAAGGGCCTGGGTTCGATTCCCCGGTAACCACAAAACAATACTGGGCGTGGAGACTCACCCCAGCATCAACTAGTACCACACACCACAGTGCCGGGCGTGGTGGCTCACGCCTGTAATCCCAGCACTCGGGAGGCAGAGGCAGGAGGATTGTTGTGATGTGAGTCTGAGGCTGAGCTCAGGGCCAGCCTAACTACAAGGCGAGACCCTGTCTCAAAAAGCAAAAAACAACAAAAAAAAGTCATTTATTTTAAAAAATGATTGTCAAAATTTCCATTTTTCTGTTGTTAGGTCTTTAAGGTCCTCCCCCCCATTTTTCACTATTCTCTCACTCTCATTTTGGTGTATTCCATATGCCTGATTCTACCAGTTAGTTTTCTACTTTCTAGATAAATTAAAGGTAAGTTAATTCCCATATTTCTATTTTTATAACAGCTTTGAATAATAATTCACATATCATAAAGTTCCACCCATTTAAAATGTACAATTCAATGGATTTTAGTATATTCAGAGTACAACAACCAACACCACAATCAATTTCAAAACATTTTCAAGATTTACAAAAAGAAACCTTATGTCCATTGTGGCTGTTCCTGTTTTCTGTATCCTCAATCCCAGTCCTAGACAACCATTAACTTATTTTCTGTCTCTACAGATATGCCTATCCTGGGTATTTCATATAAATGGATTTATACAACCTGTGATCTTTGATGAGTAGCTTCTCTCACTGAACAGAAAGTTTCTGAGTCTCATCCATCTTGTAAAACATACCAGTATTGTCTTTGTTTTTGTAGGGAGTGCAAGTGGGGGCTTAAAATAAATTCGTAGCCCAGGCTGGCCTCCAACTTTAATTAACCTGTCTCAGTCTCCCAAATGCTGACAGTATAGGTTTCAATTCTTTTGATTGTTGAATAATGTTCCATCAATGGTTAGAGTACATTTTATTTATTCATGGGCATTGTATTATTTTCATTCTATGATTCTTCGTTCCCCAAGTGGACATTCAGTCATGGCCTCCTACCAACCTGCTCTAGTAACTCAAATCCGCTTGCCTTCCCCTCCCCCCATAACACTCTCAGTTCTCATCACCTCAGCAGCACAACCTGCCTCAGTCTGCATCGGGTCGGCTCACCTCAGGCCAGGATCATAGAGATTTTATCACTTCACTTCCTGGGATCAACCCATAGAGATTTTATCACTTCATTCACAGGGATCAAATGGATCCATATGGCTCTCAACACTGAAGTTCAATGTAGAGAAAGGCCCTTGGTGATCTGGTTCTTGTGCTGCACATGCAAGGCACAAACCCAAAAGGTTCTGTTGTCTCTCACACTGGAGTGAGAGACATGCTGCTTTGTACACGCTTTGTACACGCTTTGCCTGGAGCTGTGTCAATTCTACCTTTTAAATATGCTACTCATCACTGTGAAAATATATACTCCAAAGTGAGGAAAATTTCTTTATTCTCATCACTAGTGGATCTAGTATCACTGATGGCATGAAATACTGAAACTGTATTTGTGGCTCTAATAGAGGAACACTATCTCTTAGTATAGCTGAATTCTTCTGAGTAGGTAGGACTTGCAGCCAAGAAACTCCATAACTACACATGATGAAGCTATCAACCCATGTTAGCTTATGATTAGGTAGCAAA
>PVIR01036371.1:0-15868 GCA_004026965.1 Petromus typicus
GTCCTCCCTGCTTTTGACTTTTGCCACTGCTCCCGGTAGGAGCAAAGCAAGCGGCTCAGACCTAGGCACCCGGCAGAATGACGCCACCCCCGCAGCCACCTGCCACACCTGGCCCGCGAAGTGGCCTTGTGTCTGTGGAGCTGCCTGTGAGCCTGCTGCCTCGCCAGCTCTCCGCCCTCTGCGTGCAGCTCCATTAGGTTCTCCTACTAGGCAGCATGCCACCTGGGAGCCCGGCCAGCCCTCTTCCCTCCCACGCGGTGCGCCCTGTGTTTCTCCTCCTTTCCTTGCTGTGCTGGCCAGGAGTTCAGGCCCCAAAGAACCCGCAGCTGAAGCTGCCCAGGTCTCCGAAAGGGCACAGCAAGCATCTTCCTGGGCCTGGCCTTCAGGGCCGGGGCTGCCCTCTCTACAGAGCCCTGGCCAGGTGGATGGAAGAGGTCAGCTGGAAAGTCCTCCCAAGCCCAGTCTTCTGAGAATTTCACCCCCACTAACACCAGTTATTTTTACTTGCATTTCAGGGTGTGCTACCTTAAAAAGTCAATGGATAAGTTATCTAAAATACGCACCTTGTTAAATCTATGTTTGTTTGGGTTTTTTTTCAGTCAGGGTCTCACTATGTAGTTCAGGCTGGCCTTGAACTCATTATGTAGCCTAAGCAGGCCTCAAACCCATGGCAATCTTTATGCCACGGCTTCCCAAGAGCTGGGATTACAGGCGTGAGCCGCCACACCTGGCTAAATCTGTATTCTTGAGGAATTTTACTCAAGTTTTCTTTGCACTTGAGAGCTCTGCCGAAAGTGTCAGGTCAGTGCTGATGGCCTGGGGGTTGACCTGGGGACTGTTCTTCCTGGAAAACCAGGAAACTCTTCCCTGGAGACCAGGAGCGCCCTGGCACGTTTGGTGCAATTCACCCACAGAGCCACCCTTTTCCCATAGGGCTTCAGGTACCCAGGGTGGTAGCTGGGCCAGCCCCAGCATCCTCTCAAGGGGCTGGATGGCACTGCCAGGCAGCAGCACCCACTGGGGAATCCCCTGCCCTTGAGCTCTGTGGGGGCACAGCTGAACCCGCCACACAGAAGCCACCACCACCTAACTAGCCATGACTCCAGCGTGGCTGTGAGCTGGCCTGTGACTTCCCCATCCGCACCTATCCCTGGTGGCCTGTGCCTCTGTTAGTGGCCCTCTTGATGTGTCCCCTGTACTCCAGACCCTCCCTTGAGGCCACCGAGTTGAGTACAGCAGCCTTCTGTGCCCAGCATGGGCCCTGCAGACACGTCTTTTCTGTGCCTCTGAGGACATCACAGGGCTCTGGGCCTCTGTGCAGCAGCTGACCAGGAAGGTCAGGTCACTTTCTCAGAGGTCCCTCTGTTGCTGGATGACCATCTGGGACGGCACAGCAAAGCCACAGGAACGACACAAGGCTGCCTTCCAAACCCAGGCTGTGTGGGCCCCGACATGCGCTGGGGCAGCAGCAGCAGCACCTGGATCTGCCTATCACGCATGGCCCTGAGCCATGGGCTTGTTTAAGGGCCATCACGTGATGACGGTCCACACATGTGACAGTTCTAACAGTCACAGAGCCCCTGCGTGAGGGCAGGAGAATGAAGGGGCAGCATGAGCTCTCAGGCCAGGCCTCCCGCAGCTGGAAACCAAAGACAGAAGGTAGACTGAGGAGCTCGCTGCAGTACAGCATGCGGGGCACCATGTCAGCTACAGTGGCGGGGCCAAGCGGGCACAGTGTGGGATGGCGCTGTGCTGCCTAGCCTGATGACCTGGAGCCCATCCCGCGTCAGTGTGGCCATGGGAGACGCTGGTCCGGGGATGCGAGCTCCCGTCTCCTATGTCTTGGGGCCCTAGTGCTCGTGGCTCAGGGCTCCACTGTGCACACCTGTGATCCATGCAGGTCAAGAAGCCTAGACCACGTCTGTGACACCTGGAGCCCCAGGGTACAGGGTCCAAGGCTCAGGACACCCCGTCTGACGCTGTGGTCGTGGTGCTGATAATACCTGGGTGATTTGGCCACGTCAGTGAGTGGTGCTCCGGGTTTGGCTAGCGATCCCCTCGGGACACCAGGGTTCTCGTGTGGCTCCCGATGCAGTCGGTCTGCTCTGTGACCCAGCAGCAGCTGTTTCTGCCGTGAGCCTGTGTTGTGGGAAATTGGGCAGAGCAGGGCCTGGCAGGAGGAGGGCAGGGGCTGCCTGGCACATCCTGAAGCATCCACACATTTCTGTTAGCTGTTTTCAAGCAGAGACATCACTTCTGTGCTCTTAGGAAATTCTTTACATGTTCTTGCGGATGGGGGTGCTCTGGAGCTCTCCTCCGAGGGCCAGCAGATGGCAGGGAGGGACCACCACCACCGGGCGGCCTGTGGACTCCGACTTCCTCACACAAGCACAGTTCCAGAACACACAGGGCCGGCTGAGGGACCAGAGGACAAGCAGAGCAGGACAGCCCCGCACGGCCGCCTCCTGGCCTCCTCGGTGGTCAGCTCCTCCCTGCCCAGGGACAGGGACAGACAGCAGCTGTCTCACACCGCCTGACTCAGGGCATTTCCAGCCAGGGCATCCAGATTGGGGTGAGCTGCATGGCAGCCACACTTCTGTCCTCAGGGCTTTGTGGTGACGCCAGCCTGCATCGCCCCGACCTCCCTGTCAGCACAGGTCAGCAAGGCCCCCAGGACCCCTCCTGGACTATAGGGACCGTGACGTGGACACAGTCCGTGGGTCCTGAGCACGACCTCAGGAAGCTGTGCTGTATGTGGAGGCTGGCCAGGCGGGACTGGGTGGAGAAACAGCTGGCGAAGCAGCACTCAGGCCCGGCCTATACTCCTTCCTCACCACGTGCCTGCGGGATGGCACTGAGCAGCACCCAGAGGGCATAGCCCTGACCTGGAATCAGTGTCCTAGGGAGCTGAGACCAGGGAGCCCGCCTCCTTCCCCCAGGGAGAGCACGGTTAGAAGCCACAGGCCGCCAATAGGACTGACCTCACCCTACCTCGTGTCCAGGACCCAGAATACAATGCTGGCTCTCTGGTGCCAGGAGTGAGGGCCCGTGAGCAGGCAGAGCTGAACAAGACAGTGGTGATCTCAGCGCCATGGCTGCAGGACCTCTTGGGCCCACCAGCAGCAGAGTCCCAGGCCCAGAGGAGGAGCCAGTGGGCCTGCAGCCCACGCCAGCAGCCAGGAGCCAGGGCAGTGCCCAGGCTCTGCTGGGGCCACCCCATCGTAGCCCTGCAACAGTCATCACTTTAGACGTCCCTGCCCAGCAGGCGGGCAAGGGCCTCTGACTGGATTTTTTTATTAACCACCAAGTCGGCACAAGGGAGACCACATTGCCAGCACCTCTGAAAATGAGAAAGCTGGGATCTTCGGCAGAAATGAACACGGTGCCTGTTCTGGCTCCTAAGAGCAGTTGAGAAGTTCGGGGCGGAAGGCTGCTTGGTTTACAAGATCCAGCAAGTCAACAAGATCTCGCTCTGGGCGTGCTACCGTCTGTGATCAACGCAGTATCCACTGTTAAAATTCACTGCCCTTCAGCCATGAAAAAATTAGATGCCCTCTTTACATGGATAATGCAAGAAGAGAGCAGGTGGTTGGTTTTGTGTTGGTAAATTGCATTTCTCTTCTTTAAAAATTCCACTGTTGTGATGTGGCCTGATTAGATCGCCTTGCCATTAACCTGGCGCCCTGGGGCCCGGGCTCCGCTCTGGCCTGGTCCCACCTTCCGGCCGTCCTGCGAGTGCACGCTGTTATCTCCTTCTAAATTAAAACTGCATCTCGCTCAGTCCCATTTACACAAAGCCTCAGCTTTGACACATGCAATTACTATGAACACTGGGGCAACATGATTGCTAAGGGCCCCAGAAAGAGACTTTAATCAGAGAACATGGGGCTGCTCCGGCCGATTTATAATTCCACTGCTTGCTATTCCTTCATGTTCTCATGTGTTCAGATAATTAGATACACTAGTTCTTGCTTCCCGAGAGGCCAGAAAGGGCAAAATTCCTATTCTTTTTACATTAAAAAGATTAAATTATAATATAGAAAATCTGTAACTTTGGGTAGAAATGACAAATTCACACTACATTAATTTCACTGCTTACAAAATGTTACAAGTAATCTGTGCATTCTGTCCCCTCTTGTAGGCACGTGTAAATTAATTACCTATCCAATTTCAATGTCTTTCAAGTCAGCTTGCCACAGACAACTCTGAAATTAAAAGAAAATATGGTTTGATTTCCATTCGTGGGGTGTGTTTGTTCTGGATGTTTAACTGTTTAAGTCTCTGTGCATGTACATAAGTAATCGACATGAACAGACATGCTCACTGTGCAAACGTCGCGTGAAACAAGCATCCCCAGGACTGGCGATTATGGCATGGGGCAGATCTGTTTCAGCTCAGAGGCCACAGTGCAGCTGAGGGCATCTAGCTGGGCACCCCAAGACAGCAGTGCATCCCCCACAGGGTACACTTGGGCAAGGTCCTGGGCTCAGGATTCTCCCAGACAGCAGTGGCTGGCCGGCCCTGTAGAGCTCACAAGACCTCCTGTGCACGTGGAGGGAAGGACTTTGTCAGCAAAGGTCAACAGGGGGTGTGGACACCCCTGTGCAGTGCCTCAGGCCCAGCAGGACTATGCAGTGAAGACCCACAATGACAGCAGCAGAGGCCACCCCAAATTCACGCCCACGAGAGCTTGGAAACTGACCTTCTGGGAAACGGTCCAGAGCGCGATCACATCCCAGGAGGTCACCCTGGACCAAAGGTCGATGGGGACGGAGAAGAGCCTGGAGTGTCTGGCCTGAAAGCCAAGGAACACAAGCAGAAGGACCCAGCCCAGGCTTCCAGGGGCAGGCGGCAACCCTGAGCCAGGCTTCAGCCGCTTGCTGCTGTTTAAACCTCCCAGTCCACAGGCCTTGTTGCAGTTGCTCTAGAGCAAACTGGGGCTTCACAAGAACAGGAAACATAGGAAGGATGCCTCAAAGGGGGACAATGAGCAGCGTGGAGAAGGCGGCCACAGAGGCAGAAGTGAGGTGCTGTGCAAGGCTCTTCGCACACCTGGATGCAGAGGTCGGACGCGGGCCCCTGAGCTGTGCTCGGGGAGGAACACAGTCCCGAGTGGGATGTCCTGCTTCCCGGAGCCCCCGAGGGTCCTCAGACGGGGAGGGCTCTGGGCTCTCCCCTCTGGGTCCAAGCTCATGACCTCACGTGGCCCCAGTTGCCTCACGACCCCTCAGTTCAGACTCAATGTGAACGTGTGGCTGTAGATGTCCCATGCAGAGCCCTGCTGTCCCCTAGCACCTGGGGAGCCAGCTGCAGCCTGGAGTGGGGCTTCCAGACCAGGACTGGGCCAAGCAAGTCCTGCTGTCGCTGTCTCCTCAGCTGCTAGACACCAGCAGACCCAGGCCTGAGACCAGGGAGCTCTGCCGGGACTGAGCCAGCGCTGACTGTGAGGACAGCCCGGGTGCAGGGCAGAGGCCTGGAGACTCCTGACAGCTCTGTCTGCACTGGGCACCAAATCTGCGCGTCACACATGACTCAGACCCAAACGCTCAAGTGTTTTTCTCACCAAATGCCTCTCGAAACCCAGCTCCATGCCTGGTGCAGCAGGGCAGCTCAGGGGGACCATGATTACAGGAAAATGTAGGGTGGGAGGCAGGATGGTCCTAAGCACTCTGCAGGCCAGGGTCAGGGGTGGGAGAGGTTTTCAACCCAAATTCCAGCCAGAACCCTGTGAAGAGTTTCGTTTTCTCTTTAGCATCCACGTCTCCATTGTACAGAAATGGATTCCCATGATGGTCACTTCCCAGGAAGCAGTGATTCTAAAGGGCCAGGTCAGAGGAATTTTCTGCAAGGTCCCCCAGAGACCCTGTCCCCACCCACCATTCCATTGTGGCTCTATAGGTGGAAGTAGCCCCTCCCTGGGCTCACGGGGACTTGAGGGGCATGGGAAACTCAGCCGTGTGCTGCAGGAAAAGCCTGGGGTGCTCAGGAGCCACAGAACGCTGTCTCCTTGGGGGACCAGGAAGTCAGCCCACAGCTCTGCCAGCAGAAGAGTCAGTGGGGATGTCAGGGTGTGGGGTGGGAGGTGGGGACGCTGACAGCAGAGTGGGGGTGTGTGGAGGCCCAGATAGGAAAGGAGTGCTGGCTACAGTCCCTGCCTTCCCTGGCACCCCTGTCCTCTCCCACCCCCTCCCCCTGCCTCTTCAGCCTGGTGTGGGATCCCCTCTGCCAGGCTAAGGCTGGGGGGGTCCCAGGGGCACAGGGCAGGGCCTGTGCGGGACCCACAGCCATGACACAGGGCCTCCTCACAGTGAAGGTAAGCCAGGGCCACCGACTGTCCCCTGTGGCAGATCATTGCCCAGGGGCTGTCTCCAACAGGGTGGATGAGTCAGTGCCTCCTTCCCCTGGGAGGGCCGCAGTCCCTGCCCCAGCTCTGTCAGAGGCGACCAGCACCAGAGGGCGCTGTTGACTCAGTGACCATAGCTAAGGCAGGAAGAGCAGTGAGTGGCTCTGCTGTTCCACAGTGGCCTGTTGGTGGGGCGCAGGCCCTGGTGCTGTGAGAACCCCCAGGTGGCTTCTCCTGGACCTCAGCTGAGGATAAAGTCTGTTTCCGCGTTTCGAATCTTTGCGACCTGGCTCTTCCGCAGCCCAGCAGGGCTCCCGGGGTCCTGTGCACAGAAGGCCGGGCAGGGCGGACAGCTAAGCTCCCCTGCCTAGGCCCAGAGGCTCACTGACTGAAGACCCCCTCGCCCACGGCAACAGGCTCACACACGCATGCCGCACGCACTCTCATCCATGTGCCGGCACGCCCTGCGTGAGCACATGTGCACACAGTCAGCGGCCACGCATTCTTACATCCACACGGGAACACGGCTCATGCAAGGCTCACACTGTCACCACTCAGGAAGGACTGAGGCAAGAAAAAGGCAGGCTGTCTGACAGTCACGCCTGTTTGCAAAATCAGCACTTTGCATTTCAAAGAGACTGAAGCTGGAAAAGGGCCCTGGAGATGGGGATAAAAGAGACACAGACTTCATCCGGACACATCCCTCCCTGGATGCGCTAGTGTGCGTCACAGACACACACTCGTGAGAAACCAGGACAGCAGAACGGACACAGTAACATCTCTGAGACGCCCTCAAGGAAACGTCCCGAGGCGCAGACCTCCCACCTCCTCCTCCAGAGTCCTGCAAGTGACGGGCACATCTCTTGGCCTGCATCTCTCCCTGCCTGGCACCCACTAGCAGGGCGCCACCAGTGGACTGCAACCCAGCTGTAGGGTGTGCTGGGCGGGGAGACCCGGGAGGAGGGAGGAGTCCAGGTGCACGTAGCTCTGCTGCAGGTACAGCAGGAACCAACCATGCCAGGAAACCAGACCAGCTCCTCACACTGCTATTCCGTTCACTGGCTTTATCAATACTCACGTCATGTTAGTCATGTTTCCACTACACACTGATTTTGGCATAATAAGGGAGTGGTCAGGGTGGTCAAACTCTCCCGACTCCAGGTACTTCTAAGGATTGATGTGCAAAATTACACTTGGACCCAAAGTGGAGCAGGTGAAAGGGCTTTTACCTCCTTCCCTTACAAGAAATAATCACGACCATACTCACTGGCCCGTGAGGTTGCCAGTGTGGAAATCAGCAGCATGAAACTGTCATAATTCCAGTGTGACCCTATCCGCCCTACTTCCAAATGAGGAGATTTTATTTTCCGTCTTCGACTTTTTTATTTATTCTGAAGTCCCACGGAGTACATTTAATGATTCTATAATTAGAAAAAGAGGAAAGAGTCTCATGATTTAGTGTTAAGGTCTTAGAAGAAAGAGCCATCCAGACACCAAGGGCAGTGTGGGGCCAGGCAGTGCCAGGTGCTGGGCTTTCCAAGGGTTGCCAGGCTTCCTGGATGCCCTCAGCTCAGTCATTGTGCATGTGGCCTCCGGGCTGGGCCAAGCAGAGACTGTGGGGTCTTCAGGGCGCTGCATAAAATATGACCTCCAGCCTGCTCATGTACATAGCCCACACAAGAAAGTCAGGTTTCAGCTGTCTATAACTCTAAGTGGCGTTCTCACTCAGCAGTGGGTGCTTTCCTAAGTTCCTGGAAGTCCTTCAAAAATGCTACCTTTAATGATTGTCAAATACGAAAAGATTTGGATTTGCTAAAACCTATTGAACTGCTTGCATGGTGTTTGAAAGACAGGCATTCAAGCTCTTTCTTTTATCTTTGCTAATAATAAAATTTCTGCAGAGAGCAGGGGGATCCTGCTGCTTGTTCCCCAAGGTCTAAGATCTGTGCCTGAGCATGGCACTGCCACATCCCCCTCTGCATCCAGGCGGCGGGCTGGACATCACCCTGC
The DNA here is from genome assembly GCA_004026965.1 of Petromus typicus. Classification (NCBI taxonomy): domain Eukaryota; kingdom Metazoa; phylum Chordata; class Mammalia; order Rodentia; family Petromuridae; genus Petromus; species Petromus typicus. The sequence continues at coordinate 8,354 of PVIR01036371.1, forward strand.
CCCCCAGCTGGCCGGCCATGGGTCCAGATACTACATGGGCCTGAAGGAAAGCAACGAGGCTTTTCACACAAACCAAGTCCCTCTGCAGAAAAATCACAGCAGCCTGCCCCCCTCCCAGGGTCTAGGACTGTGCTTCTCACCGCCACTGTTTGCAAATGGACTCTGACCTCACAGGCCGGCCACTCACACCTCTGGTCTTCTTGGACCATGGTATTTTTACCTCTATCCTTGGCTGAGCCCCGGCTAGACTTCCTGTTTCCCAGAGGCCTGTATGGCAGTCAAGAGTCTGTGGGGTTTCGCTACAGTTTCAAAGGTGTTGTGTCCTTGAAATCAAATCTAATAGTTTCATCTTGTTTCTTTCCTTGTTTCAGGCACAGCCCAGAACCTCAAATGGGCCTGGACTAGGCAGGTGGGAGGAGGAAGGGCCCCGGCTCCTCCCCGAGCACAGGAACTTCCGCTTCCACAGAGCCAGGGTTGCAGTGGCAGTGAAGGGCTTCCTGCTCAACTGGCACAAAGACTGCCTAGCCCTGCTGCCTGGCACCTATCTAACCCCTGCCACCCAGGCAGCCAGGTGCAGAGTCCCAGCCCCACCCCCTCTCCCCTGCTCCCCAGGCCTCGAAGGCCTCCAAAGAACTTGGCCAGGATCCTGGGAACTGGCAGAGGCCACTGGGCAGAGCAGGGGAGTGAGGAGGGTGGGGTCGCCCTGAGGGAGTCTGGCTGGGCGAGTCCCTCCTGGGAACCTCCCCAGGCCCCCGCTGCAGCTCTGGGACAGTGAATGATGAGCGCCAGGCCATCCAGGGCCTGGCTCTCCTGCCTGTCGCACCCTGTCCCACTCCGTCCACGCTCGTGAAGGTGGCCTGTGCCCCAGGGACTCCTGGACTGTGTCCTGAAGTTCCTTGGAATCTCTGCCTCCCTTCCACGTGTTCCTCCCAGTGCAGGCTGAGTCCCCACCCCACCAAAGGAGTTGCACCAAAGGGGGCTGGAGACAAGACAGTCTGGGCATGAGGGCCTGTCCCTTGGCAGCCAGGATATAAGATATAGGCCCAGATAATGTGGCCCCTGGGACCACAGGGAGGGAACACACTCAGGGTGGCCGAGTGGGCAGGGCCTGTGTTTCCAGAGCCACTTCAGCTCGGTCCTGTGGCTGCCTCCCACCTTGACATTCAGGCCACACGGTGGCGCTGTGGGCAAGGTTTCCCAGGATTTCAAGGTGAACTACCAAATTTGCTCGCCTGACTGGGGACTAACACAGGACCTTCACACTCAGCTACCTCTCCAGAACTTTTTATACTTTCCACTTTGAGACAAGGTCTAAATTGCTCATTTTCTCAGGCTCAGTTGGAACTGGCGGCCTCCCGGCCCAACCTCCCCAGTGCTGGAGTTCCAGGTTCACCACCAAGCCCACCTTCTCCAAGGATTTCATATTCCAACCTGGACACATTAAACCCCACATCAAAGAAGAAATAAAAAACAGAAGAGCCAGGGCTAGTGAGGCCTGATTTGCCCCTGCCGCCTGCCAAGCCACACCCCAGGACCTACCTTACGGCCAGGTGCTCAGCAGCAGGCACAGCACAGCCCATTTAACAGTTTCACTCACGGACCAGAGCAGAGGCAGAAGACTCGCATGGACGTCTCTTTCCTCATTCAAGTCTGTGGACCGTGTCACTGGCTCTTGCTGGGCCAGGGAGGGGAACCTCAAGGTGCCCCTAGTGGCTCCTGGCCCCCGACCCTCCGGCTAGAGGTCCGATGCCAGAGAATAACAAGTTGACTACTCAAAGCAGCTTCTCCTGACTCAGCCTCTGCATTCTGCTCAGCATCCTGAGAAGTGAGAAACTGTAGCATTTGTCTCAGGTCTGCTTATAGTCCTTGGCTCACGCCCACGACCTCGGGGTTCCCTGAGTGGCAGAAGTGTTGGGCTTTGATCAGCCGTGAGGGATAGAAGTGAAACCTTCCGTTAGGACGTCAGGCCTAGAAAGCAGCGCTACTCACTGACCAGCCGCCCTGTAAAAATCTGCTCCCATGTCTGTTTCCATCTCCACAATGGAAATTCTCTGCCCTGAGTCTGATGGGCTCCAGACTTCACCCACAGCCTTCAAGGCCAGGAGCACTCCCTGGGGGCCTCGCCATGGAGAGCTGAGGTCTACACGCAAAACAGTTGCTGCAGAAGTCACTGCCATGATCTCATTCCCTGTGACAAATGCAGTGCAGGGCACCCACTGCGCCACAAGGGTTGGAGACTGCAGTGCAATGCTCACGGCTGTCCTTAGCTTATTAAGCTCCACAGCTCTTTCAACACCATAAACAATTTTATATACAGCTTTTTTGATTGCACACATGGTAACAACTGAGTATAAGGAATCAATAAACCAGTGAGTTGTATAGAAGAGGCTTCTTCCCTGGCGGGGTGTGGAGGTGTATGCCTGTAACCCCACCATTCTGGGAGGCTGAGGCAGAAGGATGACAAGTCTGATCCTAGACTGAGCCTCTCAGTGACGTAGGTAGTGGCTTCTTCTTTTGGACAGCTCTGTCCCCAACTGGACACTGGATGAGTACCATCCTGAGAGTTGCTCCAGCTCAGCCCTCCAGCACCACCAGCCTCCCAGGGTACTACAGTAGTGCCCAGGAGGAGAGTGTAGTCGAAGGTTTCTCACTGAGAGACCCTCGGCATGAATCCCATCTTGCCCACAGCTGCCTTTGCCCAGCATCTCAGCAAGCCCAGGTGGATTCCAAGTCACCTGTGCCCCAGGGCACCTGGAGCCAGAGTGCCCACTTCATTCTCAGTGCCCACCTGGCTCCTGCACTCCAAGCCCCATACCCCTGTCACACTGACCCAACAGCATCCTCGTAGCTCTGCCCACCACTGTGAGCCAGAGGTACTCTGTGGGGCACTGGCCGCAGCCCTACCCCAGAGCAGCCACCCGCCTGCCCCACCACACCACTGCGGCAACAAGGTGGCACCATGTGCCCCCACCTGAGGCCAGACCACCAGAGCCGGGCTTCCTGTAGAGGCAGGCCTGGAAAGGGCACAGGACCAGGAGCAGCAAGGCTGAGCATGCACTTGTCCTCAACACCAGTAGCCACAGATGGGCCCAGACATACTCAACACTATGCAAAATTCTAAGGGGCAAGAGAGACCATATGAGATGGCGGGGGGTGGGGGGTATTACGACAGTGAACTCTAGCTCAGTAACCTGTATGCCGAGGCCGACCTGCCGCACAAGTCTCTGTTTCTGCATTTAGTCAAAGGCGGTGGTCTTTCTAGTGATGCAAGGATTTAACAGCTTGCACAAGGGCAGACACTTCAGTAATTCAGCCATACACGAGGACAGAGTGTTATGAATGGCATGGGAACAGAATGTCATAAACTTTGTTGATAGAACATAATTATTTACAGAGCATATAGTTCCTCTGGGTTGCAAAACTTCTTTTACAGGAATTGACAGACTTATCAGTATGCAGGAGGTCAGGAGTTCCTGAAGAGGGTGGGGCAGAGCCTGAGGGGGCTGCTCGACTGCTCGCAGCTCGCAGCACTGACTTTCCTTTAAGCCCTGCTTTATTCCCCTCTTGGATGCTTTTGGCAGCAAGTTTTGCCAGACAGTGTCATCCTTGTCATGACTGTTACTGTGAATGTCCTGTCTCCAGGGTGGTCAGCACGGAGCAGAGGCCGGTACTTGGTTTAGGCTGTTGGTCGAGCGGCATACACCTGCCCAGCGGTCTCCATGGCAGACTGAATGCTTCTGATGAGCAGGGTAAGAGGCAAGGGGAACTCATCACAAAGAAGCAAAGACCCTTCTGCTGCCCTTCAAGCTGCTGCCATGCACAGACTAGTCAGCTTCCAGGGTGACAAGTATGGGCTGTTGTCCCTGGTGGTGGCCAGATGTGGTCATGGGCCCAGCTGGCTGGTGGTCCTGCTGCTGGCCCTCTCTTGTCTCAGGCTGTTGACTTTGGGCCATGGTGGTAGATCTAAGACACAGTTACAACTTCAACAGCAGCGGGTGGACAGGATTATACTATGAGGCCCATCTCATATAATTGTTGGAATTTTCTTTTGATGCTGTTTTGTTTTTGCCATATAAACTCAGGGTCTTGCACTTCCAAGGCATGCACAGTGCCATCGAGCTAAATCTCTAGCCCCTGGATTTTTTTTTTTTTTTTTTTACCTCAAACACAGCCCCAGCTGTGAATGTGTGTCCTGGTTCTGTTAAGTTTATGGGCATTTTCTTTTGTACCCAGCAATAGATATCTTGTAGAGTCATCCCCAAAACCTGTGTTTGTTTTCTCAGGGACAATTTTTTTAGTTTGCAAAGTGTCCTTAATTTGACCTATGACTTGGGGGCGCCCGGCTATGTAGAACCTCACAAGGGGATACCCAGTGTGTGCTGGGGGTTACTGCACTCAGAGGACCATGACGGGATTTGACCTCATCTCATTAATATCTATGTGAGCTCCTCGACTTTCTTGGCTGCAAACACTAGCATTTGCCGTGGCCCTCAGTCAGGAAGTCTCAGTCTTGGGGTGACTTATCTGACAGCATCTTGGTCACCTCTTGTGAGCTGTCATTCAAGTGAGGAAGGCTTTGATCAACACACACTGACCGCCCTCAGCCCGAGGCCGCTCAGCGAGGTCTATAAGCAAGTTTGTACCTGGGCAGCTCTGGAATTCTTATCAGTGTCTCTGTCATCGCTCTCTGGGCATTAACCCTCTTGTGTCGGGGCTTTCACATCACGAACACTGCTCCCAGTCTAGCTGTGGTCAGAAGGTGGGCCTCAGCACGGCTCGGCCCTGCTTTGCTCATGTGTGGGCCTCCTCCCGCAGCGGCCTCCGCGTTTCTCCACCAGCACCGCTGCCAGCAGATCCCTTTCCCTTGGGAGCCTCCTGTCTGCCCTCGTTTGTCCTCTTGGTCCCGATTTACATACACCTCGGTAACTACCTGTAAAAGCAGGAGTGCATTCTTGCAAGCAAAAGTCATCTTTTTTTTTTTTTTTTTTTAGTACCAGGGACCAAACTAAAGCCTTGTGCTTCCAAAGTAGGCACAGAACCACTTGAGCTAAATCCCCAGCAAGCAAAACCTTCCGACTTGTGTGCTCCTGCCTGGTGTCTCCCTGGACTTGTCCTGCAGAGGCAGCACTTGCCGCCCACTGGCCTCCTCCGCGGGTCTCCAGGCGGGCATGATTTATGCTCAGGATTGTGGCTACAGACAGGGAGGTCAAGAACATGGATCCTGGGTCCTAAATCAAGAGGAGAAGGGCCACTCCCCCTGTACCTCAGGACGCCTTCCTGCTTCTTCAGCTACTCCAGGCCCCTCGGCTGGTGGCTCCACCACACCAGCCTGTATCTGTCACTGTGGGGCCCCTTGGGTGTCACTGTCTAATCTCCACCCAGCTCTTGCAGGGCAGCGAGGTGTTTGGGGCCAGCCTGTCATCTGCTATAATCTCCTTATCTCCAGATCCCTGGCCAGACCCCTCGTCCAGAGAGAGGTCACCTCCTCAGGCCTGGGGCCAGAATGTGGACCCATCCAACAGTTAGCAGCACCCACAGGAGGGTGTAGAGGCTTCAGGGCCACGAGAGCATGTAGTCTCCTGGTGTGAGCAGCAGAATGGTGGCTCTGCCCAGCATGTGCCATGCTGGTCCCCAGGGGGACACCAGGCCACACCCAGGAGCAGTCCACCTGGGGTCCTCACAGCCACCAACCCCAGGCGACAGCTCTGGGCCTGATCCTCATAACACCTCTAGGGTGCCCCTGGCACAGCTCCTGGTGGGACTTCTAGGAGCAAAGGACCCTCACAGTTGTGCTGCATATGCCCAGGGCACGGGATGGAGCTGGACAGGAAGGAAGCGCAGCAATCCTAGCACCAGGTCCCAGTGAGCATGGGCAAAGCTTACAACCCAGGTGGCCACTGGGAGAGGGGCCTTGGGGACTGTCCTTCAGTGCCTGCTGGCCAGTTTGTCCAGCGTGGGAGATGGGCCTGTGTCTCAGGATGTGGGGTTCACACAGCCCTCCCAGGATTGTGCCAGGGCAGCCAGGATGTCCACGTGACAGCTGTTGGAGCCTGCACCAGCACTCAAGCCAGGCCCCTACCCTGAGCAGAATGGTGAGACTTGGCCTATGTGACAATGTCACAGCCCATGCCAGCCCCACAGAAGCCCATAGTGACCCATGTCCTCACCTGTAGTTCTCAGGCTGCACAGTGTACTGTGCATGTACGCGCAACGTTCCACAGACACAGGCCTTGCTCAGGAACCACCTGTGCGCTCAGTCTCATGGGGCCCCGAGGAGCCCCCAGGGAGACAGGGACAGGCAAGCTGACCCCAGTCCTGGATCCAGGGATAAGGGCCTTCGTGGGCAGAGCATGGCTGAGTCCTGTGTGTTAGTGCAGCAGCCCCTGGGACAAACCCACCCTGGAAAGGAGGCAGGTCTAGGCTGGCTCAGGACTTCGAGGGACTGGTCTATGGCTGGCTGCTCCAAGGCGGGAGAACTGCCTTGAAGTGCATAAGGCAGAGCTTCTCGGCTCATGGCGGCTGGATACAGAGTGAGGGACAGCAGCAGAGAAGAAGGTCAAGGTCACGACCCCAGCCACCCAGACACTTTCAGAGCATGCCCCACTAACCATCACAGACCCAAAGCAATACAGCTAACTTCTGCCTCAACCTACAAAGCGACCAAAAAGCTCGAGTTCCAGGCCTGGGAACCCCCTCACCACCCGGGAGAACACCGCAGCTGTTAAGGGGATGGTCGACCCCGCCACATGGCCATTCGACCATTCTCTGTGGCCCATGGCATCTGAAGTTCACATAGGGTGAGCTACCAAAGTGACGAGACATGTTTCGCCAGCAAAGGGGGAGGCGGGGACATCTCCTGCCAGGCAACCTGGCGCCCATCAAGCCACAGCCAAGACAGCACAGATGTGTGACACAGGAAGAGACCATTCAAGACCCACCAAGGGCCTTGTCCTGCAGAATGAGGGCAGCACCCAGTCGTGGCAGTAGTAGAGAACCTGGTACTGAAAGCCCTCAGGTCAGCTGGGCACTGGCCTGCCAGCCCTGGGTCCTCCAACACCGTCAGAAACTCCTGACAAAAAGCCCCTTCCTTTGTTTCTGCCATGGACAAGCACCATGCACCCTGCATGGCTCAGGCACTGAGCAGCCTGGGAGAAGGAGTGACAGGTCAGAGGCCTTCTCTGTCCACAGCCCTGTCCACAGCCCCGTCCACAGCCCCGTCCACAGCTCCGTCCACAGCTCTGTCCACAGCCCCGTCCACAGCCCCGTCCACAGCCCCGTCCACAGCTCTGTCCACAGCCCTGTCCACAGCTGGGGCAAGTGTGTCACCATGTGACGGGTAGACTTTAGGCACGGGCCCAGCCGCTGGATACACAGATACAATGAGGCTGAGGGCCCAGGGTGAGTGGAGAGCCGTGAGCAGTGGCACAGACTCGAGGCAGCGAGGGGCAGGAGGGTCCAGACAGCAGCCTGGCTGGGCAACAGCCCCGCAGCGCGTGTGTTCGAATGCAGGTCTCG
>PVIR01036372.1:0-15879 GCA_004026965.1 Petromus typicus
ACAGGCGTGAGCCACCACGCCCGGCACTGTGGTATGTGGTACTGGTTGCTGCTGGGTGTGGGTCTCCACACCCAGTATTGTTATGTGGTTACCGGGGAATCGAATCCGGGTCCTTGCGCTTGCAAGACCGGCGCCGGAACCACTGAGCTAACTCCCGGCCCTCCTTTTTGTTTTTGAGAGAGGGTCTCATTGTGCAATTCAGGCTAGCCTTGAACTCATGGCAGTCCTCCTGCCTCAGCCTCCCAAGTGCTAGGATCACAGGTATATGCCACCATGCCCAGCTGGCTTCCTTTTTTCTTTCTTTCTTTTTCAAGTTCATGGTCACTTCACTTTTTCAAATTCATTCATTCATCATTAATCCTCTCTTATCCCATTCCTTTTTCGTAGCCTTAGAAATAGTGATTTTCTGTATTTCTCTATATCCTTCCTCAGCAAGCAAGAAAGGAAGGGATGGATCCTGTCCCTATATCAGATCAAATTAGCAGATTATCCGCACTGTTGAAGTTCTGTGATGCGTGTGTGGAGTTCAACGATTACCGTGATACTGACTCAACCTCTGTGAGCCGTATGGGTTATGGATCTCCATAGACCATGTTTTCCTTTTTCTTTTCTTCCTTCCTCCTCACCTGTTTCTCTCCTTCCCCCTCTTTCCTGCTGTGCTCCCTCTTTCTCTCCTTTCCACAGTGCTGGTTATTAAAACTATAGCGTTTGCACTGAGCTAAACCCCCAGCCCATTTCTAAATTCTGAGACAGGCTCTTCCTCAGCGGTGCAGTTGCCAGGCCAGTCCTGAGCTTGCCATGCTCCTGTCTCGGCCTCCGAGAGTGCTGGGATTCCAGGTGCACACCACCGTGCTTTGCTTCCTTAGCCCATCTTTTTCTTGACTCTCTAGTGACATCTTGAGTTCTGTCCACAGCACTTTGTCCTACAGTCATATCTAAAAATCTCTCTCCCTATTGATTTTTGGTATTTGACTCTTTCATCTACGAGATCCTGGTGGCTGGACGATGTCCTACTCATCTTTGTATCCCAGTGCTTAGTATAGAGGTCATTGAACTGAATTGAAATGAACTAAAGAAAAGTATCTCCCAGGTAATACCCTGTCTCTGGGCACTGTCTCTCATCATCAGGACTTGCTCTGTGATTGTCACACAGCTCTGGGGGCTCCTCACTGGGGGAGCAGAACATCCATACAGGGCTTTTCTCCAGAGGGGAGGGAACAGTCCTTTTGGCTGCCGCACATGTGGTCACGTCCTCCAGGATTCACTCTTGGGCCTGGCCCTTTTGCTTCTTCTCTTCTCCATCATCATGCCGGGGACTGGGCCCTGAGGTAAGCCAAGGTGGGGCGGTCGGGGCTGTCTTACTGATTCATGAAGGTTCAGGAATGTCTTAAACAATTTTCTTGTTCTTAAAAAAGAGCCAAAGACTGTAGCAGAGGTGATAGGGTGAATCCTTCCGACCAGTGGGCTTTGGGTCCTAGGAATCAGAGAAGCCTGGCTTTGTACCACACAGCGATGGACTGAAGTGCTGACTCCTGCCGGGGTAAAGAAGACTGTTGAATTGCATCCGACAGGAGGGCAGCCTGGGGTGGTGGGCAGTGAGTGAGCGCAGCCCCCGTGGAGAGAGTATGGCTGTTCCTTCCTATCCTTTGAGGGTGCCCGTGGCTGTTCACATTTGAAAATGTGAAGGTGTGTGTGTGTGTGCGTGCATACATGTGTGTGTGAATCATAGAGGGGTAAGAGAGATACAGCAGGCTTAGATACAACATTTTATTTCCTGTCGTACCTTCAGTGAAAATCAGCTTCTACAGTCCAACCACATTGCCCTTTAGTAACCCAGTAGTTGCCTTGAATCTAAGGCACTGACTTCCTGGAAGACACTTGGCAAATCTGCTGAATCTATATAGTTTTTCTTCCCATCTTTGAGTGCTTGGCAGAAGATATTTAATTTTTTTCATTTTTCCTCATCAGATCTTCAAAACAAATTAAGTACTTGTATAGGAAACTTGAAGAGATATGTAACTTCAAGTGAAAATCCTAAGTCAAAAAGCTCAGGAAAGTCATTCTTTATGCTTTGTAGAACATTGGTTTTTGCAGAGCTCAGTGTGCGCCTCTTTAACTTTTGCCTTCAAAGAGCTCCAGATGGTGGGATAATCCAGAGTTGGCATCCAGGAGGAGAGTACTGACCTGGGGTAAGGAAAGGAATCAACAGGTATTCTGGCTTCACTTGTACAGAATCACCTATGTAAGTATGAGTGGATTCCTGACATATACCAAAAAGAGGCACGGGAATGTATTGGGCTTACAATTCTAGTTGCTTTATTATGTAATGTCAACAAGGAGGATACAAAAGCTGTTTTAATTACCAAGCAAGTATGCTCGGCCCATGGAAAGTCTGGATCTTTTTTGCTAAGCTGCCAGATGACTGAAGGAGTCGATTAGTTGTCTGTGTTTTATGTCCCGGCTTAACATTTTCGAGGCTGCTGAATAATGTAGATCCTTTTCAGTGGAGTGACCTTCTCCAGAGCAGGTGTGGGTTTTTGATGTGCCATGTATGCCATTGCTGGAAATTTATGGTTGAGCTAAAGGAAGAAATGGGGAAAAATAACCACATTGGATCTTTTTGATCATGAAATATTAAAGTAGCAGAAAACACTAGAGTTGGTCAGGAGAATTTTACAATTTTGTTTATCTCTTTTTTTCATTGTACATCCAACTGGGGGCCATAGGAGTACATAGTAAAATGACTTTCCCTTAACTTACCTTTAATCTTTAAAATTATAAAATATATGATATATAATAGAATATATACACATATGGGCACATGTTTCTATTTTTTGGTGCTTGAGTTGAACTCGGGCCTTCTGCTTGCTAGACACTGAGTCACACCCAGGGACTTACATATATGTTTCAAAGCAACATTTCAAAACTTAGAGGGTTGAGAAAATAGATCAGCAGTAAGGCATTTGCCTAAGGGGTATGAAATCCGGGGCTTGAACCCTTGTGCTGAAAATTGAGAAAACAGAAATGGTTAAATATCTGTACATCAGTGCTCTGTACTGTTCATAATCACTCTGGAACTAATGTGTTTATGTGGGTGGCCACATTCAGAGGAGGCCATGGAGATATGGAAAAAAGGTTCTGGAGCAGTGGGACCAAAAGATTAGGGCCAAAAGATTAAGTTGTCAAAATATTAGCAATAAAGGACCTGGGAAAGAAGTTAGAAAGGGTAAAGATTATTAGGTTAAGTCATGTAAAACTGTGACTTTTATGTTAGAAATAGTATGACTTTGGCCATCGCATGTGGTTCAATCAAATGGCCTCCTGAAGAGAAGCCAGATAGGTCCAGGTAACAAATGCCCTCATTAGTCATCTCCACTGAAGACACTGATGAGGACAGTCTTACGTGGATGCAAAGGACACAGACTGAGACCCTGTGACAGTATGAGGAGTTTTTATGGAACTAAGAGACCTACTAGAACCCGGTACTGCTCAGCACTTCTCAATAGTTTTCTTGGGAGAGGACTGGGATCCGGGACCTTTTGAGTCTATTCCAGGTTTGATTTCCAAGTCCATGAAGCCAGGCTAAAGATGATACACTCTTAGTCAGCAAGGAAAGAGTGTGTCCCCTCACTAGGAGCTTAACTCACTATTATAAATCTTAGGTACCCTTGCCTTGACACTCAAATAAAAGGGGAAATAAACTGTCATGACCCCAAGCATCATGTTGTTTATGGCTTGTTTGGACTTCCTAAGGCAGGGAAACATATGTGCTTTACATCTCTTCTCAAATATCTCTGCTAGACGATAGGCATACAGCTGTTCTTTTCATGTGCAACTTGACTCCAAAAGTTCTTTCTTCTTGGTCTTGAAAAATTAAACACACTCAAAGATTATACACTGCAGTGTTAACAATGATTATCTCTGGGGGATAGAGTCATGGCTCTTCCTAGTCTTTGTTTTACTTAGCAGTATTTTTCTCATTTTTTTCTTTTATAATGAACAGGTACAAGTTATATACCAAGTAAGCCTAAAGATCGTCTTTGCTGACAATTTAGCAGAATGGAAAAATGTAATTGAAGTATTGGTTGCTTTTGAGTCTGAAAAAGAGCTGGGGACATTTCCTTTTTTAGGTCAGACTATTTTTCAGTGCATGGGATATGCATTTAATAGTGTGTCAAAGGTGTTTTGTATTGTTTTTCTTTTAACATTAGGACCAGAAAGAAATATATGAGGTCACTGGCTTTAGTAGTTTGCTTTCAGACTGGGTGTTTTTAGTCTCCATTAAAACAGGTGGGTTATTTCAGGTTAACTTTAAATCACACTCAAGGGATTACAAGTAAGAAGAATAATTTGGCAATATACTTAAGGTCAGATGTAGGGTAAAAGGGGATGAGAAGAGAAACAAATAATTCTGATACACAGAGACCTGGGCAGTTAGCCTGGGTGAGGAGGGCCAAGAGCAGAAGGAGAGCTGTGTTAGAATCGCTGTTGCTTGGTTCAGCTTTGATTTGTTATTTGGTCACCTACAGGATGAGCTCTACAATTCAGAGGCTATCTTTTTTGGTCTTTAAAAATGGTAAAATATAACATAAACTAAACATTTAAACATATGTACGGTTCAGTGGCATAAAATACACTTATGCTGTTATGTCATCATCACCATGGTCCGTCTCCAGATAGTTTAGTTATCGACCTGAAACTTAGCACCAACTGAACAGGAAGTCCCATCACTTCTTCCTCCAAGTCCCTGGCATCTGCTGTCTTCTTTCTGTCTCGAGAACCTGACTGGTCTGGGTGCCTCGTGTATGTGGAGTTTATGCACTGTTCATCCTTTTGTGCCTTGCTTATTTTGCTTTGTATAATAAATTCAGAGGTCATCCTTAAGGTTGAATAATATTCCATTCGAATTATATACCATATTTTGTTTATTCTTTCACTATCCACAGAAACTTGGGAGGAGGTTGTTTCCATTTTTAGTATTGTGAATGATGCTGCTTTGCACACTGGTGTACAAATATCTGTTCATGTTCTTGCTTTCACTTTTTTTGGTTGTGTATCCACAGATAGAGTTGCTGGCTCATATAAGAATTCTATGTTTAACTTTTTTGAAGAATACCACTTTCTACAGTGGCCATATCATATCACATGCCCATTAGTGAAGCTAGAGTATTAGGGATTATATTTTAACTAAGGGGAGTTGTAGAAGCACTTTTCAGTGCTGCGTAGAAGAGGTGTGCCCTGTATTAGAATAATGGGAGACCAAGTCAGTCCGTGAGGCTTGTTGGTCATTTTTCTATGAAAAAAAAAGCAGCAGGAGTAGGAAAGAAGTTCATACAACTCTGCTAAAGATAATTGAGTTAGAGAAGCCGCCTATAATTGCTAGCTACAAGTGTATAGTACCAGAGTACCAGAGCAACTCGTAGCAACTCTCGAAAATATGATGAGAGCCGAATTCTCATTCTCACATCACCAGCGCTGTTAATCAGGAATGTCCTGATGTAGAAGGGCTTGTGGTTGTGGGTGAAGGGTCTGTACAGAGTCTTCCATCAGAACTGATGAAGCTGTAAGCGAGATGACCAGCCTCTAAGTGCTCCAATTCTTTGCTGTACACTTTGTATCAATGGGATCAGGAAGATTTCCTTTTCAAGTTTGAACTAAAAATATGGAGAAAGAGGAGACAACCAGAGGACAACCCAAAGCCAGCTCTATTTTAGTCTGACATCTTAACTCTAGGGAAGCTCTGGAATTTCATCATTAGCCATTGTAAGATGATAGTATTTGTAGAATGAAAAGTATCTCTTCTCCGATTCATTAATCAGGATGGGAGAATCTCACAAAAGCTCAGAAGAGGAAGACTCCAAGAACCATTTAAATACAGAGAGTTTCTGTCTCACTGAGGCTTTCTCACAGGGCAACATGGGAAACTTGAAAAGCAGATGAAGAGAAACTCCCACATTGAGAATTTACCTTCACTGTGGGTAGTGGTGACCTTAAAATCTATATTTTTAGTTTCAGAGAAAAAGCAAAAGAAGTATGATAAAAGCTGTTATGATTGGAGCCATGAGAGGAAATGAGCTCTGTGTTCTGTTTTAGAGCCCAAAGTTGCAAGGCTTGTGCAGACAGCGCCCTTCCACCCATCTTTCCATGGTGTTCGCTTCCAGCTCCAGTGCTGACGCTTAAATTTCTACACCCTGTTAAGCAAGGTGCTTAAAGCAAAACATTCCCCTCCTGTCGGTGAAATCCCAGGACACGCCAACGTGGTGTTCATCTACACACAAGAGGAACCTTTTAAAATTTGCAGATGCTGTTGGATGGTTTTCCCTCCTCCAGGATCTCTTTCATGTGCGTCTGGCTATTTTTGGTGTTTCTAACTCCAAAGTCTGGCAACGTGGAAAAAGCTTACCAGGCTTCCACACTGTGCCTCCCTTCGCCATAATCCAACTTCATTACTAATGTTTTAACTGGATATATTATGAGCTAGAAGTGTCACAACTGTTGCCAAATTTAATTTCCACAACCGTTTAGATAATTATTATACTTGGCAGTATCATCTTTTCACTCTCTGACCTAAAAAAGTTTTAAAATTAAATGCACAACCACAAATCTCACTGGAACTAGGTGACATGTAAAAGACCAGATAATGGTAGTAGGTAGAATTTGATCTAAGACTATGTTACCCAGGTTTTTAGCTCAGAGAGCTTTCAGGTTGTATATTTTCTGCAGGAATATCATGCCACTGTCATGATGAGGAACATGGCATGGTCAGCCAGTGGGTGACATGAATCCCGTCACAATTTTGTGGTAGACAGGTGCAGGGAGGCTGGCTGGAGAGGCAGGAAAGGAAATGAGTGGGGTGGGAGAAAGCAGCCTGCAGAATGTGGCTGGGGAAACAGTGGGAGGGGAAATTCAGGCGGGTTGCTGTTTAGAGCTGTATGATTCCAATCCTTTGGGGATTGCTTCCAAATTTTAAACTTCAGGTTGGTCTTAAAGTAGGGGTACCCAGAGATAGCATAAAGTAGAAATTTTATGTAATGACTGAATGATGAGATCCTTTGGAGAACAGTTGTTTTAAACTCTTATATTTTAAAAGAGGTATAAGAAAGGGCCAGGGATTTAGCTCAGTGGTTCTGAAATCTGCCTAGCAAACTCAAGGGCCTGAGATTGATTCCTGGTACCAGCGTGGTGGCTCACATCTGTAATCCCGGCACTTGGGAGGCAGAAGCAGGAGGATTGGTGCGAGTTTGAGGCTCACCTGGGCTACATAGTGAGTTCCAGGCCAGCCTGAACTACAGAGCGCCGCCTTGTCTCAAAAAAACTTTTAAAAAAAGGTTTAAGAAATAAATGGATTTTTGGGACTAAATATAATTGTAACTGAGGATGTGAATGAATGCTAGTAAATGAAGGAATCACTGATTTTTGTCCTGTATTTCTTCTGACCAATTGGATGCCATTAGATGTCTATGACAATATGTATTGTGGGGGTATTACTATAATTCAGGGAAAATCTATATCAAAGGATTTAGATTTCTATAGTATATCCATATCATTTTCTGTCATTTTATTTATCAGCTTGTATAATTTAGACATTCTTTTTTATTTTTAAAAATCAAACTATCATTTATCTACAATAGAATTTACACACTATGGTCTATTGCTTTCTGCATTTCGACAAGTACGTACAGTCTGTTGCCACCTCCACACAGTTCTGTCCCCTCAGTCCCCCAAATCCTCTCCTGTCCTTTGTGGCCAGACCTCCTCCCCATCCCAGCCCATAACCTACCGATCCCAGCAGATCTAGGGATTAGCCAGTCCCCACCCCAGACTGACCTATCCTACTATTCTATTGAACTGTTGATTCAGGGGAGATTTTCCTTTCTTTCACTAATGCATCAATCTTCATATTCGACTTACGGTCATCTGGGAAGTTACTTTGTTGCTGGTTAACCATACCACATGCTTGGTGAATAATATTTAACTTGTTTAAGCCTTACAGTATTCCTGTGAAGCTCCCATGTACAGATAAGGAAAGAGAGGCACAGAAAACTGAGGCATGGTGGCCCAGTGAGTGAGTAGTGAGTCACAGGGCCAGCAGACCCAGCCTTCTTAGCCACAGCCCAGGACAGAGACATGGAGCTGAGCTGGAAAGCCTGTTTTTTAATAGGTGTAGAGTTGAGAGTGTAGCTCAGTGGTAGAGTGCTTGCCTACAAGAGACCCTGGATTCTGTCTATCACTGTTAAAAAAAAGGTATAGTTGCTGTTAGAAATAGTTACCACAGCATACCATCTCCATGCTTTCTTATGGTTTCCAGGTACAATTTCTTTATTATTAACTAAGGAAAACATTATCCTTTTTATCTTTAACATAAAAAAGTGATACTTTTAGCCAGACATGGTGGTCCAAGTTTGTAATTTCAGCCCTGGATGAAGGGGTGAGGCATGAGTACAACAAGTTTGAGCAACTCAAGGACCTCATCTACAAAGTTTAAAGAAAGGGGGAGAGAGAGCAAGACAGGGAAACAGCACAGAGTGAAGGCTTTACGTTCAATCCCCGGGAGGGTAAAAACCCAAAACAACAACAGCAAAACCACAATAAAAATATTCAAAACACAAAAGTGATACTTTTTAACGGAGAAAAAACTCTCTATGTTATCAATATAAAATAAGTATCTATAGAAACATAATATGGACCCTCGTGTCAGAGTAGTCTTGATTACTGTTTTTAAGCATCTCAGTTTGAGCCACCTATACCCAAGGGGAACTGGCCTCTTCCTAGTCGCCGCTGTGGTCATTCTGCTGGCCCAAAGCTGAGGCGCTCAGTGGAGAGGCACCAGAGAGTGCGGTGCAGGAGGAGGCAGCCTTTGCCACCCTGGCAGGGCACCATCGTGGCCTCTGCTTCTGAAGCCAGGAGGGCAAACCACTTCAGTCTCACCCCCCGTCTTTTTGAATGGGAGAAGTATGCCCTCCATGTCAGCAGACTGTGGCTGTAGCACATGCTAGGATCTCTCCTGTAACATCAGGTACTTTGGACCCGCGCTCACCTCGCGGTAATTAACCAGTGTATTCTAATAGTGCAAAAAGTTGCCCTGTGCCTCTCACTTTTCTAAGAGCGTCATGTCTGTAAATTCATCCCTCATAACAAATCTGAGGTACAGACTCTTCCTGACGCCAGGTTTGCAATGAGAGGCCCGAGGCACAGGACAAGGAACATGCTTCAGGTCACAAAGAGTAGGTGTGGACCCCAGAACCCCAGAGGCCAGCTGCCTAGTTTCTGCTCGTCTTTTTCAGGCTGAACTGATGGTTCTCAGGCCCCTAACTTTGGCAAAACAAAACCTCAAAGTGTGGCATTTGCTGTGCTGATCGCTCAAACTAAAAAAAGAGGAAGGAGCCAGTATTTTCCTAAACACCGAATCTTCCAGATTTCAGTTGTGATGGCTCCACAGTTATCCCGCCCCCTAGGGGACATTGTTGCACATTGCAGGCTGGAAGTTGAGAGCTCCCAGCACACTCAGAGCCCAAATCTTTACAAGGCATCGCCTCTTTTTCAAGCCCATTCCCCTCTCCTAAAAATTATTTACTCTTACTATAATTGTCCTTATTCCCACTTCCGTTTTCCCCTGTGGAGCGGGTGTGTAAGCTTCTAAGTGTCACTGGGCTACTGGACACTTACTTTTCCTTTGTACACTGCTCCTATGCACGTGTAAGTTTGTGTGCTTTTTCTGTTCATCTGTCCACAGGTTTATTTTAGACTGCATTGTCACAATTAATAATTGTACAGGGAAAGTTTTAAACTCTCCTGCAGCCACAAATATTCCTTCTACAGAAGCCACCCTATCCTATCTCATCAATAAATGTGTGACTAGCAGAAGGTGTGTCCTTTGTGACCTTCAACATTATACAACCACCTCCTACAAAGAGAGTAAGGGCCCTTACTGAGCTTGTCTACAAAATTTAGGAAAAGTCCATTGAATCAAAAAAGAAATCCCCAAACTTCTGTCTACTTAATAAGATTTTAGTTTCTTGAAATTTTTGGAAGAAATTCAAGGTATAAAAGTAAAAATAACAAATCAGCTGTCTTTATAAACAAGTTTTACTGGATAAGCCCAGCTGGTGCCCAACCTCCTGCCAGCCCTAAGCTATGCAACCCTCCACCACCCGCCCGTGCCTGTCTAGTATTTCCTGATGGAAATACTGAAGTAGGGAGGAAGGCACAAATTGCTGGATTTCCGGTATCCATTCTGCATCTGAAAAACTACACCAACGTTTCCAAGAAATATTTGGAATGGCAGAGTAAAGTTCTGCAGGTTTAGTGGCATGATTCTCACTGGATGTCCCATTTCATTTTTGAAACTGTTTATTAAACAGCCACTAGCAATGTGGGAGAAATAGTTTTTATCACCATAACTGCTTGGTATCCCACTGATCCATTTTTTTTTTTCCATAATGACATCAAACCTCAGGGCTGGGAGGAGGCTTGTGCTCCTCAGCTCACTCACACAAGCAGCTTGACTCTCAGGAAATTCTGAGCTGGACCTTTGTGTGATCCCCCTGCCCTCGCGGCTCACCTTGTCCTGTGTGTCGTTCAGGGCATCCAGTGTCTGGATTCTGGCAGCATTTGCAATGACACTGTAAAGATGAAAAGAAACTTCAAACAGGACTTAAAAGCTCTCACTAAAGCGGCTCAGTGATTTATACAGAGGCCTGTCTCATTGACCTTCAAGGCTTTTCACCTGCTTGGCAACACCTAGAAGACAGATATCCTGCCTCTGTGTACCCACATGCTACAACAAGTTCTGAAGGTCAAGTTAGGATTGTGATTGTTTCTAGTACACATACAGAAAAATCCACATTACTGTAAGCATATGCATAAAGTGAAAGCCCTAGTGAGGCCAGCTGGCCCTAAGGATTCCCACTATTCTAACTTAGACCCCCATATATTAGTTCTGTTTGTATACTTCCTCAAGAGACTAAAATGTACTCTTTGGTGTTTGGCTTCTTTCAGTTCAGTTATTTTGTAGAGTGTTTCAGTGGAAGTTCAGTCCACAAGACAGTGTCTGAAAGAAAAGTCTCCACTTCAGGTATTTTTTCCCATATGGTTTTGTTGTATAGTAGAAGTTACTAGGGAGCAGACACAGACTGATGGTGCTGAGAAATTTATTTCCTATGATGTGTTTTTGAAAAGCCATTCTCCAAGATGTAAGGACAAGTGTCCAGGAAAACAAGGCTCATGTAATTGCATACACAAACCAGTGTAGGGGAAGTGACTTGCAGAGACAGATTTACAGTAGAGAGTGTGGTTTATGTTGTCTGAGGGCCTTTCAACACACAGCCTTCCTCCAAGAGCAGCCCTAGCCATTTCATTCTTGTGATCTTTGGCTATTTTTGTTTAAAATCTCCCCTCTCCAATTCTGTAAACTTTAAGCCTCCATCAGCCGATCTGCCCTGGTAATGGGGCAGTGGAGAGGCTCTCTCCCAGTGAGGTCTATCGAGTCCAATTCCCTTCTCTTAATGACTACTAGAAAATAGAGTTAAAGATGGTTGCAACCACCACTATATTACTCTAGGGCTAACCCTGCCATCTGCTCTGTCAGCTGATATGAGGAGTAAGAGTGAGCCCCTGTTTTCCTGAGGTGCATAGACAGCAGTGAGCTATCTGTCCATCGATGCTTCACTAATAAATGACTTCCTCTTAATGGGAACAAAAAAATTATTTTATTCCTATGTGAGGAGATCCTTCAAAAATTCAAGAAAACTTGAGAAGTAATTTAAAAATAACTTTATATGAAAGAACCAAAGGAGGTCCACATTCTGCTTCCCTCCATATTCTTTTTGTGAGACTTGAAGAGGTGTCTGGGGTATCCTTTATCAACTCTTACTGAGCAGCTTAGTGAGTAATCTAGGAAGCCATCTTTAACAGTCTACATAATATCCCTCCTTGTGCTATTTGAAGGAGCCAGTTGGTGACTTCTCTCTCTCTCTCCCCCTATCTGTGTGTGTGTGTGTGTGTGTGTGTGTGTGTGTGTGTGTGTGTTACTGAGGACCGAGCCCCAGGCCTGGTCCAAGGTGGCTGAATTCCCTATTACTGAGTTTTATCATCAGCACTTTTTATCTTATTTTAAGACATAATCTTGATAAATGGTCCAGTCTGCCTTGAACTTGTGAGCCCCAAGCCTGAGCCCACCGTAGCTTGGCTTACAGGCTGTGTGCTACTCTGCAGGGCTGTTGATTTCTGTTTCAAATGTGCCTGTTTTCCTTAACCAAGGCTTAAAGTGGTCAGGCCATTTTGTATGGACTCTTCTTGGTTCTGGGAATAGCACAGTGTCAAGGTCATGGCAGGAGGAGCAGGAAGAACCAGTTTCAGTATCTGAATGCCTTCCAGCTATGCCAAATATAGTGACCATTATTTCTTAAGTAATTGAATGATGGATTTAAGACACAAAGGACATTTATTTTTAATTCAGGAGATTTGCTTTAGCAGACAACAAGTTATAAAAAGAGGGCAAGTCAAGGGATGATATTTTACAAGCTAGTCTGAAAATAGAGTCAGGAGGTGAGCATCAGGTTTGGATGCATTGAGGACGAGCCTTTTAAGTAGGAGCAGCTGGTTTGGCTGCAGAGAGGAGGACGACGGGGTGTCATGACCCAGAGTGAGTCCCCAAGTTGGTAGTTACTCCACCCAGATCACCCCTGAATGCCACCCCATGTGACCTCCCAATGCCTAGGCGCCTTCACTTGTCCTGAAATAATTCTG
Organism: Petromus typicus; assembly: GCA_004026965.1. NCBI lineage: Eukaryota > Metazoa > Chordata > Mammalia > Rodentia > Petromuridae > Petromus > Petromus typicus. The sequence continues at coordinate 12,748 of PVIR01036372.1, forward strand.
GAGGGAAGGTCTTTCAAAACTCCATGAAGTGACCAAGGAAAAATTAAACATCCCTACCTTGTTTTTTCTAATCCAATTTTCTTGGCATGTTTCTCCAAGATGCCAATTTCTTGTCTTTTGGAAATTCGCATTCCTCCAGCTTTTACTAAAACAAACAAGTATCAACATGGAAGTTAGAACAGCTTTGTTGTTCAAAGTATGAGTATGGACTTGAAAAGAATTTTTGGACTTACTTTTTAAAGATCTAAACTTTTATCTAAAACAATACAGTACAATACAACATTTTTTTCTCCAGTCGAAAGCCGGTAGGGGCAGAGGAAGGGCTGAGGTGTACTTGTTCATGCTCAGAGAGGTGGAACTGGGGTTGAAAAAGCATGAGGTTACACCTTAGATTTGAGGAGGAGAATAACAACATACTCCCTTGGGTGTTTCTCTGAAAACATTTTTTTCTTGTTATCAAACCAATTACATTCTTCAGAATAGCAACCAACTATTACAATGTGACCCTCTGTTTCCCACAAGATGAAAGCTTTTGCATGCATTTTTTCCAACCAAAAGCTTTCAAAAGCCAGATTTGAGAGATGAGCCAAATGCCAGGGATGCAGTGATAACAGACATTTAATTCAACAGAGGTGCTTCCAAGTCCACTGGGTCCCCAACTGCCAGCCCAGCCCCTAGACATCCATGTTGGTGGTCCTCCGAGGTCCTAATGAGTAATTAAACTGCATTAATAATCCTGCCATTCAAGAGATCAATTAGTGTTAATTAAGCTACAGATGACCTAAAAGCAATTCAAGTGTTTAACAGCATCAGATGAAATCAACTTTTGAGAAGGAACAATCCATTTCAGCTTGGAAGTTAAAGCAAACACTTTTTTCTGTTCCCGGGAAATTTGCACATCTAAGATCTGACAAGCTCAAACGAGAAATAGCTAAATGGACATTGATTTGTTTGAACTTGCTAATTCTTTTTTATGGAAATACCACATGTGCAGTTTTCTGGAACTAGGTCCAGGAAAGTAAAAAAGAGAACCGATTTTATTTCTCAAGGCCCTTGTGAATTGACTTCATCATTGTTCTTTAGAAAGTATTATTTTTGGCTATGCTGAAGGCACACAATTCAAAACCCACAGAAAAGTCTGCATTCTCCTTCCCATCATTATTTCCCACCCTCTCAGATCACCTGTCCAGATACTGCTACTGTTATATTTCTTATCATCATTCAAAATATTCTATGAATTACATTTTTAAAAATGGGAGCTTAAGGTAATGTTCTGCATTTTGTTCCATTTTAATAAAACCAAATATTTTGGAGAAAGTCCTATATTTATATATCTATATTTGTGCTTTTTATTTTATTTATCTTTATTTAAAAAACTTTATTGTGAAATAGGTATATTTTATATGCATATCATGATCACACTCAACACTGACAGTTTGTACCAGTATATGACATGACTTGATTCTCATGTGCTTTTTCTTTTAATATCTGCTGTAGAATTCCATTGTCTGAAATTCTGTGCTCACAGAGTAATCAGTTTGCTAAACTGGACATTTCATGTTTCTAATCCATTGTAACACAAACAGCACTGCAGAGAATATATGTCATATTCTTGATTTTGCATCAACACATGTATATTCACGGAGTAAAAACTTAGAAGTTACTAAGTGTGAGCTATAAAGAGCACATGCATTTGAATTTTGTTGTCTTCCAAAGTGCCATTGCAGGAGTTGCACCAGTTACAGTCTCACTTTATTATCTGTTTTTTTCCTCCTTGCTACCCTTCCTTTGCAGAGTTTTGCTAACTATTCTTATTTATTTTTTCTATGAGAACTTTAGAAATGTCAAGCCCCTATTGGAAACCTTGTTTGTATACACAGTATACACATTGGTGGGTCTTTTGTGGTATGGAGCATTGTACCCAGGAGTGCTTTACTGAGTTGCATCTCTAACCCATGTTTAAACTTTGAGACAGGGCCTTATTAAGTTGCCTTGAACTCATAACCTTTCTCCTTTAGGCCCCTGAGTAGCAGAAATTCCAGGGCAAGTATCACTGCACTTGACTTCTTATCAAAAATTTTTAATGGTGTTGCTTTAACTTTAAAGATAGTTTTACAAAAGGAAATTCATATCATTAGCTCCCGGGTGGCTCTCTGTCCAAAAACGTTGTGTTTTTCTCCATTGTTTACATCTTCTGGGTCACTTGGGAGTGTGCTGTCGGGATTGCAGGACTCCAGCTTCTCTCTTCCTTCCTCTTGTACATGTTCTTGCCATCTTCTACAGGGTCTTAGCTACAGCCAAGCTGCCAATGCCATGTTTTTCAATCTCTGGAACTACGAACTATATAAACCTTTTTATTTATAATGCTAGCTTTCCTCAGCTACTTCATAACAGCAACAACAACAGGCAAAACAGATGGATGCAGTGATCTTGAGCAAGGCACTTAACTTCCTCTCTGACTTAGTTTCCACATTCAGGATTGTTCTAGCCAATAGAGGTGACAAACACACTTGATATATGGTAAGCACTTAGTAGTTCATACTTATTATTATTTAGATTTACTTCATGTTGTTCCAGAGGAGAAAATGAAGATCAAATGATGGAAATTCTGGAAAGCTATGGTCTGCCTGTATATAACATAGTTTGGGTTTATTCTTTGCTCCTTGAGGTACTAAAGTGAGGGAAAGAAATGGACTTGTTATGAGTACCTTAAGAGAGTTCTGGGGAGAAGTTGCTTAGAATTTCTAGTTAAGATACATACTACTATTAAATATTATTAGTACTATTACTTGGACTGGAAATTGAGCCCAGGGAGTGCTGAGCTATATCTGAAGCCCTTTTATAATTTTTTCTTGAGACAGTATCATGCTAAATTGCCCAAACTGGGCTCAAAGTTGGAATCCTACTGCCTCAACCTTCTGAGTAGCTGGTATTACAGGTATGCATCACCATGCTTGGCCTGTTGGCAATCTTTATTTTAAAGTCTTTAATATCATGCCGATTTTACCTCATTATCTACCTCATTTCCCTCCTTCAAATAAGAGTACAGAGCATCAGACAGAGAACTAAATGCCAAAATACATAGAATGATCTCCCATACATATAAAAGCTCTCAGTTTTCACCTCTTTGCA
>PVIR01036373.1:0-15699 GCA_004026965.1 Petromus typicus
TAATTTCCAGTTCACTACTGGAGAACACAGACATTGTTTATTCTTCCTCCTGGAGAGCGGGGATCCTTAGCTAATGTTTGAGAGAAGGATGGTGGGAAAGAGCAAAAGACTTCATTCACCTGGCCCTATGACTACCTTGATCTGGGCCCTTTGAGAAATTAATTAATTACTTCTAAAACTGAAAATTCTGCACCCTAAAACAGGGTAACAAACTTAGGAGTATTGATGTTTTGTTTTGGTCTCACAATGTATCTCAGGCTGGTGTTGAGCTCACACTGTAGCCCAGGCTGGCCTCAAACCTCAAACTCATGATGGTTCTTCCGCCTCCCGGAGGCTGGGATCACAGGGATGCACCACCACACCTGGATTAATAACATTAATCTTGTGGTGAGATGCACACTAAAATTGAATTCGATTGGTAAAGGAGTTGGTGTATACCAGGTGCCTCATAAACAGTCATATCATAAACCTTGGTGACATCATCTTCCAGTAACAAAGAAGATGGTATCTGTTTCAAGGATGCTGTTTATTTTTTGCCTAGAGCTGAATAAAATTATACCAAAGATTTTCCAGATTCCCCTTGAGAACTCCCTAAATAGAGATCAATAAAGTAGAAAAATCTTTAATGTTTTTCTACAGTCATTTTTCAAAATAGTCAACCAAGCCACAAAAAGAAGGGAGATGCTTTGTAAACCACGGCTAGCCCACAGCAGAGCAGAACGAGAGCCGGTCTTTCTGAATACCAGGATCTTTCTTCTGCTGCTGCATTGCACTGCTCCGTTCTACACACCAGAGACACTCAGAGAGAGACATATGCCACTTTTCCATCTTGGAAGTACAGTATGACATACCTGAAAACTCCTGAGCCATAAAAGATGGTGACCACAAGGACATGTGAAGAGCAGGTAGAGAAGATCTTGCTCCGACCCGTGGCAGAGTTGACCTGCAGGGCTGTTGTGATGATACAGCTGTAAGAACCCAGCAATAGGACAAGAGTGCCAAAGCCCAGGACCACCATGGTAGTCAGGATGGAGATGATACTACGGTAGGGGTCAGAACAGGTCAACGAGAGCACGGGAGGTAGCTCACAGGCAAAGTTACGGATGAGGTAGGGGCCACACAGGTGCTCCTGAGCCAGTAAGATAGTGTTAATTAGGCTGGTACTCGTTCCTACAGCCCAGGATGCACCCACCAGGCCAGTACATACCCTCCTGCTCATAGCCACCATGTACAACAGTGGGTGGCATACAGCCTGGAACCGGTCATAGGCCATGACAGAAAGGAGGCAGGCTTCAGTGGCCCCTGAAAATAAGACTAGGGAAATCTGGGTGAAGCATCCATGGAAGGATATCGTCTTCTCCTTAGAAAGAAGGTTTTCTAGCAGTTTGGGCACAATGACTGAGGAATAGAAAGCATCCAGGAGGGAGAGGTGTCTCAGGAAGAAGTACATGGGAGTGTGGAGATGGGAATCGGTCCAGATAATGAGCAGGATCAGCAGGTTTCCTGTGAGGGTCAGAAGGTAAATCACAAAGAATAGCACAAAGAGCAATCCCTGGATCTGAGAGTTGCTGGATAGTCCTAGGAGAACAAACACAGTGACCTTTGTCTCATTGCCAACTTCCATGAGGCACTCACGTCCCTTCAGAGGGACAAGAACTGATGAGAATCCTCGCTTGGGCTCTCCGTCTGGAGATGAGGCTTTGGGAGTGAGCTTCAGGATTGACCCAGGAAAGACAACGCAGCACAGACAGCAAGGCCGAGCCAGCCCTGTCATCACCTCCTCGTTCAGGGTAGTCACCTGTTGGCAAAAGAGGAAAAGGTGGAGAGGGAGCATGTACACCATCAGACCTAACAAAGAAAGGCTGAGAACAGAGATAATCCTGACTGGAGGGGGAAAGGAAGGAGCTGAGGATGAGCCCAGGGCCCATAAAAGTTCTAGTCTCTGCTTCCAATGGAAACCGATCTCAGCCCGCAGGAGTGAATCAGCAACAAAAGTGGCTGACCTGCCTGACAGACCACAATGACTCTTTCGTGACTGACAGAGGTATTACGATGCCTGATGAGGGAGCCAATCTTTTCTCCATACAAAGGGCAGATAAGTTCCTTGAAGTTTTCATTTTAAAAACTGGGAAAATTTGGTGTTTCCTGAAGTCCATTTTCTGAAGTTCTGAAATGTTCTTCCTTCAGTGTCTGTGTACTGAACATAAAGCCTCCTCCTCTTTCGTGCTAACAGTCATGTAGGACATGACTGTGCTGCTTTCACGGAAGCCAGAGAGCGCTAGGTCCTTCAAACAGAGGTGGGGGCCGTGTGCATCAGGATGTCTATGGCCTTCCCATCCCGGGGTCCTGTGAATCTGTGATATCTCTCTTCTGTTGTCATCGTGATCCCACAGGACTTAACGTGAATCTAGAAAGACGAGGCTGTTTTCCAAATTGGTTTCTGTGAGTTTTGATAGTCAAATCAGACTTGAGCCAATTCCTGTGCACTAACAGACATACCATTCCTTGTTAAAAAACAAAAAAACAAACAAACAAAAAAAAGGAGGCAAAATAAAGAAACACCTGATAAAATGAAGTTACAGCGTTTATTCTAGAGCACAGGAAGGCTAAAGTAGCTACCTTTCCTCCCTCAGACGGGTAACTCAGAGAAGTTATAAACGAAGATCTCCCCTGTATTTATGCCTTGCACACTCACAGGTCCTCAGAGTGAGTCCCTTTTAAGAAGATGGATTTCAGTGAGGTTTGTCTTCACATGGACTCCAGAGGCCAACCACGGGATTCCTTGGTAAAGGACTTCTGTACGGCATTTTTCCAATACAGGAGCAAAAACCACAGCTATGATTAGTGGTGATCCCTTGAATTTATCTTTCCTTAGAGGAGGTAGGGGAGGAACTCAAGAGCAAAACAATAACCCAATTGTCTTTCTGGCTCTGCTTTTCAAATAACGATGACCAAGGGGACTTGAGCTCAGCTCTAGACCTTGGAGAGTCAGAGAAATCCCTGGAGAAATGTGTAAGGAGGAGGCCTGCCCTGACTGAATGGGTTCTCCAGGGCCAAATATTCCTCCCCTACCACTCATATTTCAGTGGGTTACATCGGGACTTCTGTTACTGAATAATTTATTATTTTTTTAGTTGTGTTATAGGTAAAAGTATTTTAAAGAAAATCATACACTTTATTATTTTTGGAGTAGTTTTAGGTTTGTAGAAAAATTGAGTGGAAGATACAGAGGCTTCCCATTTTAACACATGCTCTACCCCCCCATCAGCCTCCGCTGTCACAGTGGTGCATTTGTTACAATCAGTGAACCTGTGTTGACACATCATCATCACCCAGAGTCTTTAGTGTCCACTAGGGCTGACTCTTGGTGTCATGTTTTCTGTGACTTTGGATAAAGGTCTAATGTCACATATCCACTATTATAGTATCATTCAGAGTAGTTTTACTGTCCTACAAATCATGCACTCTGTTCTGACTGATCCCTCCCTCCATCAGCCCCTGACAATTTTTGGTCTTCCTGTCTCTATAGTTTTTACTTTTCTATTATTTTATTTTATTTTTTTTAGGTTTTTTGAGACAGGGTCTCGCTTTGTAGTTCAGGCTTGCCCTGAGCTCAGCCTCAAACTCTCATAACAGCAATCCTCCTGCCTCTGCCTCCCGAGTGCTGGGATTACAGGCGTGAGCCACCACGCCCAGCACTGTGGTATGTGGTACTGGTTGCTGCTGGGGTGAGTCTCCACACCCAGTATGGTACGTGGTTACCGGGGATGGAACCTGAGTCCTTGCGCTTGCAAGACAGGCCCCGGAACCACTGAGCTAACTCCCAGGCCCTTTACTTTTCTAGAATGTCATAGGGTTTGAACCATACTCTAGCCATCTTAGACTGTCTTCTTACACCTTAATAGTCTTCCATATCTTTTCATGGTGAATGGCTCATGACTTTTTATTTGCTCATGACTTTTTAGTGCCAAGTAACATGTCATTGTGTGAATGTATCATTTGCCTATTGAAGGACAGCTTGGCTATCTCAGAGTTTGGGTAATTGTTAATAAAGCTAGGGAAGGCAGCAAATGTGGTTGTTTTTTTGTTTTGGAATGGACATAGTGTTTAACTCCTTTGTGTAAATGTCAGAGAATGTGACTGCTGGTTCATATGGTTAGTGATAGGTTAGTTTTGTAGAAAACTGCCACCTGGTTTCCAAAGTTGTTCCATTCTGAATTCCAGTTATTCTACATCTTCTCTTGCTAAAAGTGCTTTTATTTTCAACTTAAAAAGTATTCATATTACTCTTAAGTGAAATAAGCAGGACACACACGTAGATATCGAATTGTCTCTTTGGTGTGAGAAACTGAAAGTACAAATGCGAACCAGAATCTATAATAGATAATGTGAAATAGGAAGGGAAAGTTCAAAGGGGAGAGGTCAGTAGGGGACTGCAGAAAGGAAAGAAGGAACACAATAACAGGAGAAGAGAAGGAAACAATAGAAACAAAGCTTTTGTTACTGTGGAGAGGTGGAGGAGTGGAAAGGAGGCAGGAGAATGGGAAAAAACAATAACTAAGATATATCATGTACCCAGTGATGAATGTAGAGTTTTACATTATGTAAAACTAAAATGTACCAATACACTTAATTACATAAAATAAACTGAAAACCTGAAGGAACTCTAAAAAAATTTATTAGTATGGCAATGTAGTCTACTCAAAAATAAAGTTTAAGAAGCCAAAATAATTCTCAATTTGTTTTATTGTAGATTACTGTCATGGTGGTAAACAAAGCAATAATAAAGCAGCATTCCAATCATAACAGTATAGTCTTTTCAGTCAACTGGATTATGGGCTGGTCAAACCTCAGAATTCATGCGGATATAACAACAATGAAGAAACTCAGGAGAACATACTATTCTCAATCTATATACATTCTAAGTAACATTAGGATCAAAATTCAGTATTTCTGACATAGTAATATACCATTAAACCCAGGACTAGCTCTTATTTGTGCTTGCTTTCTGTTACAATAACAAATACTGAAGACAATCAACTTGTAAAGAGTGAAGGGCTATTTTGGCTCATAGTTCTGGTGTTTTCATTCCATAATTAATTGTCCCTATTCCTTTATTTTTTTTAAGTAATTCATATTATTAGTATATTTTATATCACATTCAACATTGTGGGTTTATATCAGTACATGATACATCTTGATTTTCATTTTTCCCATTCTCCTGCCCTCCTTGCAATCCCTTCCCCCCTATATACATAAGCTTTGTTTCCTTTTTTACTATCAATTTTTTCTTTCTCTTCTTTGCTTACCCCTAACCCCCTTTCCCACTGAGTTTGAACCTGTAGTGAGGCAAAATATCATGGCGGGAATGTACAGCTTAGCAAAAACTCATTTGTTTCATGAGTGGATTGTGAAAAGGAGGAAAAAGAAGACATACCAATAAAATCAATTATTTAAAAAAGAAAAAAAGAGACTCTGTTTCCATAATTCTGTGAGGGCATGCCCCTAAGAACCTAAAGACTGTGTACCAAGCTCCAGCTCTTCAAGTTTCTACTATTTCTCAACAGCACCAGCAGAGAATCAAGCCTCAGCATATGAGCTAAAAGGGGACACTTAAAATCAAAACTGTAGCATCGTCTGATCATCTCTTGTAACTTCAATAAACAAAGGCGAGCTTGTCTTGTCTTTTAATCATTTGAAATTAACTCACAGGTTTTTCTTAGGAAAGGAAAATTTTTTATAATGGTGACAAATACAAACTTAAATCTGAGCTGGGAAATCTACTGAGAAATTAAAACCTCATTTAAATTTACTCATTAAAAAAAAATTGGAAATAGGCCAGGGATTTAGTTCAGTGATTATGGCATCTGACTTGGAAGCACGAGGTCCCAAATTCAATCCCAGGTCCCCCCCCCCAAAAAAAAGCTAGAAACTAATAAGCAATATGTTAACCCTAAAGCATCTTTTTCTACTTCAAAAAGACAATCTATCAAGAAAGATATTGGTTTAATTTGATTTTCTTCATACACTGAGCTAGAGTTTCTACCACTTGCTACACAGCCTACCTATTTTCGACTGATTTTGGTGGCAACCTTGTCTTTCTGAGCTCTTTTCTGGTTGTCTACTTCAATCTTTTTATTACATTGTAAAACCTACCAAAGTTCAGGCAATTTTCTTGCCACTTTAATTCTTCTATGTTGAAGGTATTAAGGTGGGTGTTTGCTACTGTGTTAGTTACTTTTCTTCTTGCTGAGACAAAACACTTGATTCCCAGGATTAAGGGGAGAAGTTCATCTGGCTCACAGATAGAATAGAGGGTTCAGCCCGTAATCAGCTGGTTCCAAAACAAAGTGGTAGAGGAGCAACAGTGCACGGTGCTGGAAGCAGCAAAAACGACGAGAGACCTTAACAATGTCTTTCTTTTATCTTATTCAAACTATTGGGATTAGGGTGGTGTGAAATCAGTCATTTGCATGTTGTGGTTTAGAGATTACACGCCCTTAACCTAGCATCACACACTAGATTCTCCCACCTATGACCGCACAAGACCATGAGAGGACAGCTAGACCCAAACCGTGACAACTGAACTTTATCAATTTGTAAAAATATTACTGGAAATTTATTTACACTTTAAACAAACAGGAATTTGGGTTGGTTTCCTATTGAGATTACAGGCTGAAGCAGGGAAATATTGAAGCATTTCTAGTTGTCAAACACTTCCTCCAAAAGAATAAGGTATTTATTCAAATAATCTTCAGTATTCCTTTATAAGAATACATCATGGAAAAAAGTTTTTCTCTATTGAAGTCTATATATTCTATTGTAGAATACATATAACCTCTGTGGTAGGTTTACTCTTAGAAACTTAATCACTTAAAAATGGTATCTCACGTTGATTATGTTTTCTAGCTGATTATTTGTTGGTGTAAAGAGATATTGTTAGTTTTTTAATTTTACAGTTTATAATTTGATCTTACAATTGTAAGCCTTAAAAGTAAACTCTCTTTATAATTTTAGAAGTGAATAATGCTGGGTTTCCTAAGTGATGATTATACCACTGGGTAATAATGAGTCAATAAAATTTTCCTAGTAAGTTGATAATATTTTCAGACAATAATATCAGTAGTAGTGTTAATATTGTTGAATTATGGAGGTGGCAAATAGCAAGTTTAAAAAATCTCCAGTCTTTTTTTTTTCAGTTTTTTTAAGACAGAGTTTCACTTTGTAGTTCAGGCTGGTCCTGAACTCAGCCTTGAATTCAGCAATCCTCCTGCCTCTGCCTCTTGAGTGCTGGGATTACAGGAGTGAGCCACCATGCTCAGCATTGTGGTATATGGTTACCAGGGAGCGAACCCAGGCCCTTGTGTTTGCAAGGCAATTGCTGCAACCACTGAGTTAAATCCCTGGCCCCAAAAATCTCTCATCTTGAAGACACTAGAGTAACTGATGTTTCTACATGAAGTACAAAGTTATCATAGGGTTTGGTATATAACCTTGTCCAACCTAAGAATTTTCCCTCTATTACTAATTTCTTAAGAGTTCAAAAGTAATTACTGAACTTCATCAAATGTATTTAAGGTATAGATTGAGAGAATATGCGATTTCTCCTTTTACTTTTTAAGTCAGAGTCTCACTTTATAATTCAGGCTGTCCCTGAACTCATTGTGTAGTGCAAGCCAGCCTCAAACTCATAACAATCCTCCTGCCTCTGCCTCTTGAGTGCTGTGATTACCGGCTTGTGTCAGCACATCTGGCATTGTGGTATGTAGTACCGATTGCTGGTATGCATTAGTCACCTTGTCCAGCATTGTTGTATGTGGTTACTGGGGATCAAACCTGGACCCTTGCACTTGCAAGGCAGGTGCTGGAACCACTGAGATAAATCCCCTAGAGAGACATGTTTAAGTTAAAAAAAAATATTGTCCTGAAGAGACTTCCAGCAAGATGGTGGAGTGGTGAGCAGCAGAAAAAGAGCCTCTTGGAGACTTGGTGTCCTGACACTGGAGCATAGCAGCTTGATGAGAAGGAGGGAAGTGGGTCCATGAGACCTAGGAAGGATCTCAGGAGAGGACTGAAGTCTACAGTGAGAGTGGAGAGACAGGCTTTATGAAGAAGAGGGAGGCCCAAGCAGTGCCATCTCCCAGAGCCCAGACTTATGGGAAGGAAAGGCAGGCCTAACCTGCAGATTCATGGTGACTACTGGTGACTGCAGAGGCTCCACGGAGAAATTCACCAGTGGAACCGAGCAGTGGATGCTCCGACAGCAGCAGCTGGTGAGATATCTGGGTTCAGATGTCACCCAGGTGATCGGCCTGTAGCCATCTTGGAGAGGAGCCAGCTGAGCTCCAAATTCAGAACAGGAAGATTCAACAATATGCTGGTGCACACAGGAAACACATTTAATGAAAAAACAAATTCAGACTGAGGATTTAGCTTAGCAGCATAGGATCTACCTGGTAAGTGTGAGGTCCTGAGTTTGATTCCTGGTACAAAAAAATCCCAAATTCATAGACTCAAAGTTGAGGGGTGGAAAACAATATTCAGTGGGACAGTAACCCAGAAGAAAGCAAGGATAGGTATTTTATTTTCAGAAAAAGTGGGTTTCAAGCCAAATTGAAGAGATAAAGAGGGTCACTATGTCCTGGTAAAGGGAATAATCCAAGGGGAAGTGATAACAATCATAAATATATATGCATCATATACCAACACACCCAACTATATAATACAAATAGAAATGGACATGAAAAGTCATATAAACCCTAATACAGCTGTAATGGGGAACCTCAATACCCTACTGTCACAAATATCAGATCAATTAGACAAAAACACAACAATGAAATAAGAGAATTGAACCATACTTTTTTTTTCTTTTTTGAGATAGAGTCTCACTTCTGTAGTTCAGGCTGGCCCCGAACTCACTTTGTAGCCTGGGATAGCCTTGAACTCAAGGCAATCTCCTGCCTCTGTTTCTGGAGAGCTGGGATTACAGGCATGAGCCACCAGGCCCAGCATGGTGGTCTGTGGTACTGGATTATCAAGACCTTGCACTTGCTAGGCAGGCGCTGGCACCACAAATGGACTTAGCAGATGTCTATAGAGTGTTCCACCCAACAACAGTGGAATGCAGATTGGCTGCAGCCTCACATGGGGCATTCTCCAAAGCAGAACATACACTAGTTCATAGAACACGCTTGAGTAAATGCAAGGGAATTGAAATTATCTTATGCATATTATCAGACCATAGTGCAATGCCATTGGAAATCAATGGCAAAAGAAACCACAAAATTAAATAGCTCATTCTGAACAACCAGGTGGTTACAGATGAAATTAAAGAAGAAACTATAGTTTCTACAATAAAACAGTGATGACAATACAAGATACTGGAACTTATGGGATGTACTGGAAGCAATCCTATGAGGAAAATTTACAGTGGTGAATTTCTACATCAGAAAAACAGTGAGCTCAAATTAAAAACCCCTCAAGCTTCTAGAAAAGAGAAGAGGATGTCAAGCCCAGTGCCACTGAGAATGTCTTCATATTGGGGTACGGAGCCCTGATAGGTGCTGGAGTGACCTGCATCAGCAGAGACTGGTCTGGACCTGGGGTCCATGGATGCTGGCCTAACTCTGGTAATTTCTTGAAAGCTGCTTTTGTGCGTCCTGGTTTGGAGTCTGGCTCTGTTGAGGCCAGTATGGATGCAGGTATGGTCTGACCCTAAAGTCACCAGGGTTGGCCTGGCTCTGCGACCTCTGGTGGATCTGGAGCCTGAGTCTGGGAGATGGACTGGTGCTGAGTAAGGCCTGGGGCTGTGTTAGTGAGTGCTAACCTGTTTATTAGGGCTACACTTATCCCTGGGAAGGCCTAAGCCTGGGGTCTTGGAAGCCAGCTCAGTGCTTGGAGTGGTTTGGAGCTAGTGGCTGCTAGCATTGGCCTGATCTTGGGATTTTGGGGGTTGACCTGGTGCTCGTACTAGGACCTCAGGTACAAGACTGACACACTAGGATTGTGGAAGCTAGCTTGGGGCTGGGTCCATTCTGGAGTTTTGGATTGTTGGAGCCTCTTTTGAGATAGGAAAGATTTGAAAAGTAAGTCTGTGGGTCCATCTTGCAACTCAGGGATCCTGGGTCCAGTCTGGAGCCAGAGATTCCTGGGGTATGGCTGTCTTTGGAGGGATCCTGGAAGGACCCTTAAAGAGGGGACTGGGACCTCATCTTCCCCTTCCTTCCATGGACTAAGTTCATTGACTTCTCATCACAGAGAAATAAAGTCAAGATGTGTTAGTGAGAGGCATCGGCAGGTTTGTTAGGCATGATTAAAGAAACACACACTCAGAGACAATAGGGTCCAGGCGCGTAAGAGAGAGGTGCAGTATGGTTGGGTTCTTGGAAGTATCCATTAAGTGTTCTTCCAAGTGTCCTTTAAAATGGGTGATCTAAACTGTTTTGCTTAAAAACATTCTTTGAACCTTTGAATTGTTTCTTCATCTTAAGATTGGGTTGCTGCCCTGACCTTATCAACTAGGTTATTTTATAGATGTGTAATGTCTCGAAGGGACTCAGGTGTGAAGCGCTGGGAAGGAGAAACAAGTCCTCCAACAGTGGCTACCAGTCCTGTGATGCCCTAGATCTATAGATTCACTTGAACCTCAGAATAACAGTATGATGTAGGTACCATGATTATCCTAATTTTATCTATAGCAAACTTAGAAAGCTTATATGGGCAAAGATATGAGTCAGGATGACTGATCTTTCTTAAGATTATGTATCTTACCATTCATTATATGACATTGTGGAAAGGCAGAAGTAAAATGGGGAAATGTGCTGTGAAAGGGATGTCAACTAATATTAAATAAATGTAAGCACAGAATGAGATCTACAGAGACTTTATTCAGAATTTAATTGATTAAAAAATCACATAATATAAAGGTTATGAATCCTTGGTAATATCCAGGGCAAAAATCTAAGAATGTAGACAAAAAATTGAAGGGAAAATACAAGTGGGTGAGGGAAGAAGGAAGTTGCAAAAATAAAATAAATTTATAGTCTTTTATAAGGAGAGTTGCCATATTTTGTTTTTAAATTTGAAATTCAATAACATAAATTTAAGACCCACAGGGAAGAAATCTATGATGTTGGTGTAAGAGAGTAGAACAAGGGAAATACAGACTATGGATGTACAAGTATAAACAAGACAGTTTTGTGTATTTTATTTTTCACTGTCATCCTAGCCAGGGAGGCAGTGGTACTGGGCTCTCTTTAAATTAGTGTTCAAAGTACTTGGTCTTAAGTTCAAGTACTTGGCAACGCAAACTCCTGTCCTATCATTTGGTGTCCTTATTCATTATCCAAAATAATGTAGGTGCTTCCCTAGTGTCCTTCTCACAGCTGCCTTCACCTCCTGGTTCTTCAGGCTGTACACGAGGGGATTTAGCATGGGGGTGATCGCACTGTACTGCAGGGAGGAGAGCAAATCTAGGGAGGAACCAGAAGTGGGCATAAGATAGCGAACCAAACCTGAGCCGAAGAACAGGATCACCGCAACAAGATGAGAGGAGCAGGTTTTGAAGGCCTTGTTCCTGCCTGTGGTGGAGCTCATGCTCAGAACAGTGGACACAATACGGACGTAAGAGAAAAAGATGGGGAGGAAGGTTCCCAGCCCATGCAGTAATGTGGAGCAGATCAGGATGTCTATATTGATGGAGCTATCAGAACAAGACAGAGGGAAGAGAGACGGCAGCTCACAGGTGTAGTGGTGTATAGTTCGGGCATCACAGAAGTCTAGATTAACAGCCAAGAGCACAATGACTACCGAATTGAGAGCCGCCAGGCCCCATGAGAGCAGCACCAGCTTCACACAGAGCTCATTGCTCATCATCTGGCCATAGAGAAGTGGGTGGCAGATGGCAGCGTAGCGGTCATAGGCCATCATTGAAAGAAGAAAGGCTTCAGTCCCTGCAGTGATAAACACGAAGAAGACCTGAATCAGGCAGCCCTCCACTGAGATGGTTTTCTTCTCAGAAAGGAGATCCTCCAGCAGCTTGGGCATGGTGACCGAAGAGAAGCAGAGATCCAGGAATGAGAGGTTGCTCAAGAAGAAGTACATGGGCGTGTGGAGATGGAGGTCTGCCCCGATCACCAGCAGCACCGTCAAGTTCCCCATCACGGTGAGGACATAAATCCCTAAGAAGAGCACAAAGAGCAGAGCCTCGATTTGGGGGTCAGCGGACAGTCCAGTGAGAATGAACTCGCTGACAGTGCTGTGGTTCCTGCTGGCCATCGTGCACAACACTTCTTTGGAGTGAAACAGAAAGAGGGATAAGGACAGCAAGCTCCGTCCTCTTTGTCTTTCTGTGACTTATTCCGTTTTGTTACCACTGACCTTGCAATAGACTTCAGGGAATGCTATTCACAGACTTCAGAGAAAGCTACTCCTTTTCCACCAGGATTTCCTGAACCGTGAGTCTCCCTTGGCTCACCTATACATTTATGGTGTTTAGCTCTCCTGAATTCTTTCTATAGTTCAGAAATAAAAAAAATTTTGACATATATATCTTCCGTGCTTTTGTAAACCTTTATTCTCCCCTAGATTTCTCAAATCCCCTTATTTTTGAGTTCCAGTCTCATTTGGCTCCTTTGCAAGATGGCAACAGGCCAATTGCCCTTTCCCGAGGACGTCTGAACCCAAATAACTTACCAGTCACCGCAGCTGGCTGTAACCACTTCTCCGTTTTCCTTGTGTGTTTTTCTGTGGAGGCCTCGGGGGTTGTCAGGAGTCTCTGTGAGTCATCAGGTTTGAGCTCCTTTCCCACCCAGTGAGGCCAGGCTCAGCAGGAAAGCACCACTTGTCAGCTCCCTCTTCTTTGTTAAAGCTTCTCTCCTTACTCTCCCCTTGGCCATCAACTCTCACTTCAGACCTTTGCTAGGTCCCAAGTACTCATTTCCTTCTTCCTCACATTGCTATATTCCAGTGTCTGGGCACCAAATCCTGGAGAGGCTGTTTATCTCCTGCTCACCACTCTGCCATCTTCCTGGAAGTCTGTGGATGTGAGGTCTTATGAGCAAGAGATATTTGTGAAGCACCTGGCATTTGCGATTTGCTACTCAATAGTTCCTAAAGGTTTTAGTCCATAGTGGGCTGGTTCCAAGACTGAGTGGCACATGGCAGAGGGGCAACTGGTGCACTACTGTAAGTTTTAACTATTATTTTTGTTAAAAAAATCATCAAATGGGGCCTGGGATTTAGCTCAGTGGTTCTGGTGTCTGCCTGACAAGCTCAAGGTCCTGAGTTCGATCCCTGGTAACCACACGCTACAATACTGGGTGTGGTGACTCATGCCTGTAGTCTCAGCACTTGGGAGGCAGAGGCAGGAGGATTGCTGTGAGTTCAAGGCTGTCCTGGGCTACATAGTGAGCTCAGGGCCAGCCTGAACTACAAAGCAAAACCCTGTCTAAAAAAAAAAAAAAAAAAAAAAAATCACCAAATAGTGAGGGCTGACTCTATTAAGCACATTATTGGGGCCATAATACTGTTCATTCTCTAGGTACAATAGTTCTTCTGACCCTAATAGAAACGTATTTAATATTTTTAAGATTAAAAAAAATCTCAAATATGATCAGACTGTGTTGTATTTGTCTTTATAACCATGTAATCATCCCACATACATTTTACCTTTTTTGAGTGGGGAAAAAGGACTCATAAATGCAGAAGTTGCCAGTGCCTATGGATGTCATAACTGATCCTGCTCCATACTTCACAGACAACAGATTTAACTTTAATAGGACTTTTATAACTTTAATAGGACTTTGTTGTATACAGAATATTTTCTCAGTCAACATCTCAGTTAGTTTCAAGGAAATTCTGTTAGACTTGTCTGAAAATTCTGACCCCTGAGATAAAGTTTTATAGTTCCATGTCTCCTATGAGAAATCTGATGTTAGGAATATTTTCTAATGTCATATTGACAACAAGTAGAGAACCAGAAATTAAATTATGAGCATTTTTTCCCTAATTATCATTTCAATATCTAGGCTTCTTCCTTTGTGATAATAACAATTTTCTTACTTTCCATTCAGGGTTCTTCCTTATTTTCTACTAACATTTCAGCCTTTTGGTTGCTTTTAATACCAAATGCCTATTTATTTCTGTGTCTGGGTTCACCGCCCCCCACACTTTAAATAGCTTCATCTAAATTCCAGTAATCCAAATCTTCAAGCGCTTTCCAGTGTCACCTTTAAACCTGCTTTTCCTTTAAGCCCATTTCCCTAGCTCTCTTCTGTAGCTCTCGATTTCTTTTGCTTTATGCTGTAGTCTGAGTTCTGCTGATTTTCTCATGTTGCACATGTACCCAAGATTTCCTCCTTCTGGACTGCAAGCTCTCTGAGGGCATGAAGCACAGCTGAACAGCAACTGAATCCACACTGCTCTCTGGTGGTCTCAGCTTCAGATTGCTCCTGTCCGATGATCCTGGAAGCCTCTACATGTCATGACCTGTGTGCTTCAGACAAGCTCAGCCCCATTCCTTCCCTCCAGGACCTCTGATACCCCGAATGCCCAGGGGAAGCATCGCTAATATGGTGTATGGAAGTTTCTCTGCTGCCTGTCCTTGTTGTAGACTGGCTACTGCTGCTGAGTTTCAGGGGTGCTTTGCTTTTGGGCACAATGTATTCTTCCATGTCCCTGCAGCATCCTCTGATGCTCTCATTTTTGTGGAATCTATAAACACTTTCCCTACTATTTCAGGAATTCTACTTGCATTCATGTTGTAGATGCATTATTCCTTTATCATTCCATGAATATTGGAATGACATATCTTACAGTTTAAAACTTTTTTTGCATCCTTTTACTCGAAGCATAAACTATGCCTCTAAGAAGACTATGATTATAAAGTATGTGTTAAAAATGAGACATTATGTAAAATAATTTTGAGCTCTAGTGTATGGGGTGATAGAGTATGTCATTGTGTTAAGATGCCTATTTTACTTGCCATTTTTAGTGGAATTTGTCAGTGTTTTTGTTTAGATTCTACAATTTATATCCTTACTAGGCTTTGTGCTCACAAAGTATTTAAACTTACTGATTTGGGCACCATGATTCTGACCCTTATCTCCTTGCCAGCATTCTGTAACCAAGTACCAACTCAGCAAGGGGAGCCTAGATTCTGATAGCGTTTACAAATGTGTTAGCTCAAGCTCACGAGCATCTGAAACTCAAGACAAGGTTCCCGGAATGGCTAAACAAACAGGCAGTGTTCACCTTTGTGTACCAGCAGGTAAATAACTGGATCCGGGGTGGTGAAATTACTTGTGGATCCTGTGTGGGTAGAACTACAAATATTATTGAAAGCAAAACTGTTTTTCGAAAAAAAAATTGCTAAGCGTTTTAGGCTCTCATGTTTAAAATATTGTTAGTCCAAAAAGATTCTTATAAAAAATAGATAGATAATAGGGGAACTTTTGTCTATTATTTGTACTGTGAGTAGCTACTTTGAATATGATACATAGTGCATTTATTGTTATTTTCTTATGTTGTTATGAAATTTTGTTTATTTAGCTGGCATGGTGGCACACAACTGTAATCCTAACACTTGGGAAGCTGAGGCAAAAAGATAGCTAGAGGTCAGAGGCTAGCTTGTGCTTCAGAGTAAGCTCAAGGCCAATCTGAAGTATAATGCAAGACTCTTTCTTAAAAAACAAAGACAGA
>PVIR01036374.1:0-15866 GCA_004026965.1 Petromus typicus
ATATTTTGGCTGAGTGTGGTAGTGCACACCTGTAATCCCAGAACCCAGGAGGCTGAGGCAGGAGGATCACTCAGAGTTGGAGGCCAGTTTGGAATACATAATGAGTTCAAGGCTAGCCCAAATTAAAGAGCAAAATCCTGTCTCAATAAGTAAAAACAGGACTGGGGAATTTAGCTCAGCGGTGCCGTGCCTGCCACAAGTGCAAGGGCTGAGTTTGATTTCTGGTACCAGAAAAAAACCAAAACAAAACAAAACAAAAATTCCAGGTGATATCTAACTTCTTTCACATTTTAGTCCTGTTAATATTTTTCAATGCACCTTTTTGGGTCATTTTTTATATTTATGTAAATTTGTGAAGTAATGGATTGGTCTCTGACAATGAATGTTCAAGAAATCAACAAGGTTGGAAATGTAGCTCAGTGGCACAATACCTCCCTGGCTAGCTCAAGGCTCTGAGCTCGATTCCCAGCACAAAAAACAAACAAACAGAAAGAAGTTAACAAAAGAATATTTAAAATTTTCTGCTCTACATTTACCCACTTGGGACCTCGATTTCCTCCTTTCCCTTCCATCCTACCCACACTGCTGCCAGATGAATGTTCCAAAAGCACCAGTTTCTCATGCCATTTTTCAAAAACTAGCTTCCTGGCTTCTTACTAAGGACTCATTTCAAATGCTTTTGCTTGGCATTCAAGGCTCTCTACAATATAGAGATTCTTTTGGCCTCATTTTTTCCATCACCAGCTCTGTGCTCTCGAGCTGGTTATCTGAAGACTGCTCCTAACCCCAGCAGAGGTCTTGCCTCACCTGGGCTCCTGGGCTCCAAAGGCTGGGACCGAATCATCTACCGTCCCCTGACGTCAGAGGTCGTGGGTGAGGCTGTTATCCCTCTAAGCTCATGAAGTAAGGGGGACTCGGTCTTAGTTACTTTTCTCCTCTTGCTGAGACAAAATACCCAAAATGCACCAGTTGAGGGACGAAAAGTCTATTTAGCTCACAGTTGATAGAAGTTTGAGTCCATAACTGCTGGGTCCAAGGCAGGGTGGCATCGCAGACAGGCATTACAGAGGAAAGGCAGTTCATGGTAGGCAGAAGCTACCAAAGCAACAAGGAACACGACCAGCTTCTTTTAAAAGTCCCTTATATTGTATCCAGCTACTGGGATTAGGGCAGTGCCAAAGCCATCATTGGACTGATAAAGCAATCACCCACCATTAATCCTCGTACTGAACTATAAATCAGTCATTCAACTGTCAGTTGAGTTATTTCTGAAAAAGTCTCACCTCAGGAGGCTTTGGGGGACACCTAGACACAAGTCATAATAGGGACAGTGATTCTCCAGGAGAAAATTGGGCTACTAACACGAAGTTAGATTGCAGGAGAGCAGAAGTACAGTGTGACTGCCTTGAGTACTCAACATGGATCCTCTGGACAGATTTAACCAGTGACTGTTCCAAAGACAAGGAGCTGCACCAACTTAGTCACTCTCACTGGGGCAACTTTCACCACGCCTGACTCCAAGAGGGTATATCATGTAAATTCAGCTGTCAGAGCTGTCATTCTATGCCACGGAGAAGCTTGTGCATTCCTAAACCCGTCTACTCCTACTACTGTTCTAGTCACATTTGTTTAGATCAGACCTTATTGGGCAGCCAATGCCGGGGCTTGTGAAGTTCCCATTTACAAAGTATGCAGAGGGGGAATTTATGCTCCATAACATAACTTTTTGTCTTAGATTGCAGAAATTTAAGATTAACAATGAACAAAAATAACACATTCTATAATGAACTAAAAAAAATAAATTTCAACTCACTCTTTCCCCCACTTAAACGTAACTCTTCTAGAACTGTCATTATCTGTTTGCAAAAGAGACACAAGACCAATAGTGTTTTTTCAGCAATTTAGGCTACAGCCCTGTGGTCATGGCCCGTGGGGTGACAGAATTTGCCTGGGACACCTGTGGCTAACTTGCTGCGTGGTAGTCACCAGCAGCGCATTTTGCTTCCACAGGTCTTCAGTGCCATCTGCCACACTTATTCCTTTCTAGTTTGAACTTCCATTTCTAGTTGTATAACAAAGCGTTATTTACAAGTCCTTCTTGACCATAAACTTCTAAGAATCAGGGTCTTATTATTTTGGTTTGCCTAGGGCCTGGCATTTTGTGCAGTGTATGGGATGAAGTTAAAAACTTTTCATTAAAGATTGCTACCAATCAACCCCTGATCCATGATTTGTATCACCCTGGTTTATAATATATAGCACTTCAGTAGGTATCGCAACGTTTCTTGTAACAAAGGCAACGCTCAATATGCTAAATTCCAAGGGTTAAGACAGCTGGTTTGTTTGTACCTACTATGTGACATGCCCTAGGTCAGGTACTTTTAAAATACACAGTATTTGGGTGAATTTTCATGACCCTATGAACTCTTACAAACTCAGTGTTTGGTGTTTTTGCTTAAGATAGACAACTCAGTGATAGGCCCTTGGTCAAGTCCAGCAGGTTGCCACGTCTCGGCTCCCCACTTGTCAGAAAAACAAAACTGGATGTCACTTAAACAGCAGTGAAGAAATAGGAATATAAAACTTAAAATGAGACTCTAAGATTTCTTGAGTTTTTGGAAACTATTAGGAAATGCCAGAAATATCAACTTTCAAGAGCATCATCCATCACTCTTTGATAGCAATAGACTTGAAAGCTGAAGGACCAAAGGTGATGATAAATGGCCAATGAGAACTATTTAGAAATTACTTTTTTGTAAATTGGAAAAAATAATAACTTTCATTTGCATTGCACTTTATAGTTCACAAGTACATAGAAAAAGTGTTGGGGATGGTGGCCACAGTAGGAAATGGAATGAAAGAGAACAATAAGCCATGTATCCAGTCGATCTTCCTTTAAAAATGAGGGGCCGGGGAGTTAGCTCTGTGTTTCCGGTGCCTGTCTTGCAAGCGCAAGGACCTGGGTTCGATCCCCGGTAACCACATACCATACTGGGTGTGTAGACTCACACCCAGCAGCAATCAGCACCACATGCCATAGTGCCGGGCGTGGTGGCTCACGCCTGTAATCCCAGCACTTGGGAGGCAGAGGCAGGAGGATTACTGTGATGTGAGTTTGAGGATGAGCTCAGGGCCAGCCTGAACTACAAAGCGAGACCCTGTCTCAAAAAACCTTAAAAAAAAATAGTGTGCATTTCTAACACCATCTTCTACATGATGTAATGAATAGGCATGATAAGAAGGTGACTTGAAGTTCAGGGTTTTGAAAACCAAGTTAGCATTAGAGCCACTACTGAAGTTGTGTTAACAAGATAGTCCAGCTTGATAGATAGCTCCTGACAACAAACCTCAGAAGTAATTTATCAACAGATGAAGTGCAGACAAGACCACAAAAGGGACTCAAGAGAGTCTTTAAAAATTTCCCTTCCTATCACAAGCAGTCCAACAGGAAGTTTATCTTCCCACTGACAAATTTTCCAGAAAGCTGAACTTTTGGCTGGAAGGTTTTACCCTGGTCATGCAGAGCCAGCACCCACTTCTCTGAACTTCTTTCTCTTCCACGGAGTGTTTCAGAGGCTAAAATGTCAGTCCTAAGAGTGTTGTGGCCCCACGACAACTAAGCAGATAGGCAGGGGCACAAAACAATCTCCCAGAGGCCAGAAGGGTGTGTAGACATTTGCTGTTGCCTGTGTTTCTCTGGGTTTTTAGCCAGTTACTTGTGTGTGCTGACGGGCTGGTGGCACTGTACACTAAATACTGTTATTGTTATCGCTCTTAAATTTTCTATTTCTGGGGCGGGGATTTAGCTTAGTGGTTCCGGCGCCTGTCTTACAAGTACAAGGACCGGGGTTCAATCTCCGGTAACCACATATAGTACCGGGCGTGGAGACTCACGCCCAGCAGTAACCAGTACCACATACCACAGTGCCAGGCATGTTTTCTCACGCCTGTTACCCCAGCACTCGGGAGAAAGAGGCAGGAGGATTGCTGTGCGTTCAAGGCTGAGCTCAGGGCCAGCCTGAACTACAAAATCGAGACCTGGTCTCAATAATAATAATAATAATAATAAGAAGAAGAAGAAGAAGAAGAAGTTAATTCATAGTTCTGAGAGAACTTAGCTTTTCTTTTCTTTTTCCCCTAAGAGGCCAAGTGAGCGGGGCAGAGTGATCCTTCTTACTCCTTTCTGTAACTTTCACCCTGGAGGTCAGGCAGTAACTAAAGCCAAAGAAACATCAGAATACTGTACGAAGTATTAGCGTGTGCCATCATGCAGGGCCGGGTCCGCCTCAAGATTAGGAAACTGTTTAATATCAGATCGCCGGCAGGCGTCTCGGCCCAGGCCTGTGCGAAGAGCGAACTGCTGTCCCGACCAGGGCAGGGAGCGACTAGGGAGCCAGGAAAATCAGCCGGGCGAGCTTGCAGCCGTTTTCCAAGGTTACTGGTCGCCCCGAAGTCGGTCCGGGGCTGCGGGCGCCGGAACTTGCTGGGGGAACCGCCCGGGGCAAGCGCGTGCTCCGGGCGCTGGGCGGACAGCCGGACCCACCCCGCGCCTCTGCAGGGAGGCGGGGGCGACGCCGAGCAGGGGCTCTGCTATCTGCCAGGGCAGGAAGTGAGCTCGAGGAAGAAGAGGCTGAGACCCGGGACGAGCCGGAGGAGGAGAGGAGAAGGAGGGAGAGCCCGGGAGAGCCGTGCAGAGCCGAGGAGGATCCCCCCGGCGCGTCGGCCCCGCAGGACCTCCACTCCACCGGCCCGGCTCCCCGCCCCGGTCCCTGAGGCCACTCGGCCCGGCTCGGGCGTCCGTCTGCCCGTTCCCCGCCCACATGGCTTCTCCCAACGACCCTCTGCGTTCAGGTAAGTGACACCGCGCCGCACCCTCACCTGGAGCAGGGTCAGCGGGCCGGGAGCTCGTGGGGCGTGCGGCTGCGCGGGGCGCCTCGGGCCGGGCGAGCAGAGGCGATGTCCCCCCCACCCCCGGCCACGCTGAAGAGCGGCTCCTGACCCCACGCGGTGCGCTCGCCCCCCGCACCCGCCTGCACCCAGCCGCTTTGTTCCGGGCGCGTGATGCCAGGTTGTAACAAGTTGTGCCAACCTCCGGCAGAGAAGAGCGCAGGGATATACTTGGTTCTCTCCTCCCTGCTCGCCCTAGTTGCCAGCTTTAGAGCCTTCTGTCTTCTCTTCCCTTTTGGTTGCACTTTGCGACCGCTGGGTCCCCACCCCCGCCCCCGAAGCCGGTTCATAAATCAGTACCACGGGGCCCTAGAGGCCGAGTGCACCCGTGGAATCCCACCTGTGAAGGCCTTCGGTTAGAAGGGCTTCTACTCCTGTCCTTGTTTTAAAATATTGTGCATTCGTACTTGAGGCCAGCATCTAGATTTTTCTTTCGTCTCTCACCTGGATTTTAAATTCTTTTTAGAACTCACCTTCTAGGAATTCTCTCCCATAACCTAGGTGCAAACTCGGTGAATGTTTGTGGGATATACAAGGGAATGACTGATAGATTTTTCAGGTGCGCTGGGGCTGCACCTGGTTTTCTTAAGGTTGGACGTGCGGGGGAGGAGCCAGCTGCAGGACCAGCAACTGTTCGGATAAACGGATAGACGTGTTTCCTATTTTGTTTCTGGAGCCTGGGCAGGAACTGAGCGCGACTATTGCAGCGCTAATTTGTGGCGTGAGAACATAGGAAACAGTGCGTCTGGAGGTGGTCAGAAGATTAAACCCTGCAACTACCTTGGCACTGTGATGTGCGTGGGAGGGGTTTGAAACTTGATGAAAGATTGAAATTCTTCAGGTGGGCATGGTAAACTTCTGTCGGTTGGAGGTGGGAAATGAATTGTCCGAATGTTCCTCCATGCCTTTTGTTTGAAATGCAGAAGGGGACAAAGGAGCTCCTCTCTTCCACCTCTCCTATATCCACCCCGCTGAGATCCTAACTGGCATGGTGTGGAGGGATGTTTGGACTAGATTTCAGTAACAGCGGTCTCACATCTAATTGAAGAGGTCTTAAGAGAGATTCACTCAGTGGAAATGCAGTGAACTCTGCCTGGGTCCCAGAATCAGCAGCACCGGAGGAGGTGGGGGCCGGAACCCCACTCAGCAGGGATCTCAGTGATGAAAAGCCTCTGTGAGTTAGAACGCGAGGACAGTCCTCGAGGACAGTCACCAGGGAGATCTCAGGTGACTCCAAGAGCAAAGGATGTGGCATTGGGGGCCCTCTCAGTCCATGTGGCCCAGCCAGAACACATGCCCACACCTGGAGTGAAGGGGCCTGGAAGGTGTGGAGCGGCAGCGGAGCGTACGGCAGAGCACTCCAGGGACGCATCTCTCTCTGACTTGAGGAGACAGAACCCAAACCTGTAGGTGGATCTTTGGGTAGAGGTAGACCTGCGGCCCCAGGGAGAGGAGGGACAACCTGTATCACCTGGCACAGGTGGTTGAAGGCTTCACAGGTTCTAGAAGCTGGTCTCAGTGTCCTTCACGCTCTAAGCTTCCATCATCGCCAAATGAGGTTCCTCCACTAAAGCACACCTAGTCTCCCCTTCCAAACATTTCATTCCATTTTTGCAACCCACAAGAAACCCACGTCGCTTCCATCTCTGCAGCGAAATCTCGAGTGATACCGGTGGACCGAGGAAAAGGGCACTTTCAGCTCTGCGCTCCGGACTCGTTAGCACACTCTCCCCTTGAGCCTCGCTCGGTCCAAGTTTGACACTCAAGCTTGGCTGCTGCCAGCCGTTTTACCAGAGGTGTCCGACCGGAGTGATCTGTGCAGAACAAGTCAGTCCCTGTCATCTCTCTGCTCACAGCCACTTTTGACAAGGCCCTTGTCCTCGAGTGGCTCCCACGGTCTGTCCGATGGGTCCTGACCTTTCCTTAACCACTTAACTTGAGCGTCCTTCAGCCTCTGCCTCCCACCCTCTTGTCTTCTGGCCAAACGCCACACACACACACACACAGACACACACACACTGCAGCTCAGGGTGACCCAGCACCCCAGCACCG
The DNA here is from genome assembly GCA_004026965.1 of Petromus typicus. Taxonomy (NCBI): domain Eukaryota; kingdom Metazoa; phylum Chordata; class Mammalia; order Rodentia; family Petromuridae; genus Petromus; species Petromus typicus. The sequence goes on from PVIR01036374.1 coordinate 7,000, forward strand.
TGTGATACACCCTCAAATGTCCCTTTTCTGATACTTGGCACTGTTTTGGTGTGATTGTTTGGCTGTGAAGCATAAACTCCTCGACAGAAACTATGTCTTTCTTGCTCTTAGCTTGTCTGTCTCACCTAGCTTAATACTTAGCGCATACTAAGCCCTGGTAAGTACTTATCACCTCCGTGAGTGGAAGATACAAAATCTAACCAAATGGGCAAAAATCATTCTTCCCATATTGGGATTTTAAAAGTTTACTTACTGAGATTAGATGTGTTCACTTATGTTTACCTTGCAAAGTTTTCTTAGGTACAGATGTTACTGTTTGAGGTTAATTAAAATTTAACTTTTTACATTAAGATTCCCAAGACTGTTAGGGCCACAGGGAAGAAAATGGCTGTGCTGTGTTCATAAAGGGATAATTTTAAAAAGCAGTGAATGCAGAAGTTAAACAATTTATTACAGTAAAATGCTCACTGCCATTAATTACCTCAAAATATTTTCCCTTGCTTTAAACACACATTCTATCATTGCTGCTACTTTCTGAAGCAGTCCTGGAAGTCCTCTTTTGTGAGTAGTTTTACAGAGGTGATCAAAAGTACAGTAAATGCTGCTACCAAGTGCCCCCTAGTAGAAGGGAAAGCTTGTGAGACGTTACATTGCGTCCTCACAAGGCTTCGTTAGACCTGGCACTACGCAATTTCTGGCTCTTCTCCAAAGTCAAAATGACAAAGGTAAACATTTTGAATCTCTTCAGGACATCAAGGCCGCTGTGATGATACAACTAAAGACATTCACAAAAGAGGATTTCCAGAACTGCTTCAGAGAGTAGCAAGAAAGACGAGTTGTGTGTTTGAAGCAAAGGGGAGTATTTTGAGGGAGGTTAGTGGCAACATGTTTTACTGTAATGTTTTTAAAATGAAGTAAACATTCACTGTATATTTTGACCACGCCTCTTAGAGTCCCTTTGAGCCTCCTCTCAAGTCCCTTTGTGTCTCATATTAAAGACAGAGCTAGCCAGATGGCTCTGAGGCTCTCCGGGAGCCGGGCCTTGGTCACCTGGCCATTGTGGCCCCCTGGGAGTCTCGCATCTGTCAGTGGCCCTTCGCTGTCTTCCACTGGGTGGGTAGTCACGGATTTGAAGTGAAACGGGCAGTAGCACCCAGGACTAAACGGTGAGCCTCTTATAGGAGCACCTGTATGTTCAGAGTCGGACCACAGGTGGGGGCAACAATGTATGATCCTCCCTCCCTGCCTCCCTCAGTTCTTCCCTCCGTGTGGGGTTCCCCTGTGTTCGCTTCATTCCTTCACTGCCTCACAGTCCCTCTACTTACTCAGTTTTCTTCTCTCTACTGGACTTGTGTCTGCATCTGCTCCCCATTCCCTTTGTCTCCTCTGTCCGCTCTTCCCCGCTCATCCTCAGTCTGCTCCTGGTCCCTGGGCTGACGGAGCTGCTCCCCGGGGAAGCCGATGGAGGACTCCACTTGAAGGAGGAGAGGGTTGTCACCGATGGCACGGCAGCCTTGCTGTGAGATTGTGTGATCCTCCGTGGGCTCAGGAGACCAAAGCTTCTTTACAACTAGTTCTGAAGACAGCTGGGGGTCAAAAGAGAACTATGGTTAAGAATAAAAAAGAACATAACTTTAACTCTGAAATCATAAGTTCAAAGAGTTGCTTTTAATTCCTCACTAGAAAGCACAAAAGGCTGCACTTTTTGGCTTGCAGAACTCTGCAAAGCCGGAAGGTCCCACATCTCCCCTTTGTTGTCTCAGAAAGATGTTTGAACTTCCTCTCAGAAACTGCTTCTGGGAACTACAGCTCCGCTCTAGTGTGACACAAAAGGGAGATGGTGGCGTCTGAGGCTGCCCCGGGCAGGGTCTGATGCTGTTTGGTGCACAGGCCGCAACGTGTGGTTTGAAATCCCTGTGCCCCTGACTGGGCAGGCGCAGAGTCTTGGGGATCTGGGCTTCGGATGCACAGACAAGGTTGCAGATTTAGAGTTGGCTCAGGAATGACGCAGGCTTTGGAAGGGGGAAGTGGAGGTCAACATGGGGTGAACGGATCCCACAGGTGAGAAGGACACAGAGAGGGGTTGGAAGGGAGACTTTCAGGAACTGAATTGTGTCCCACCCAAAAAGATACACCAGAATCCTAACCAAGTACCTGAGAATGTGACCTTAGTGGAAGTCACTGTAGTAAGATACTTTCAACCCGTTGGAATATACCCAGTAGAAATGTAGGCCCAGGGGCACCCCACATCCCATCTAATACCACATGTCCCATCTCTTACCTGGGAGCTCAGCCTACTGTCACCTGGGATGTAAAAGAAGCACTTTAGACCTTGAAATAATTTTATTTTGCTCTTAATGGTATTTTAAACATCAACTACAAGGCCTCTAACAAGACTTTGGGAAAACTTTTTTTCTAGATCATTCCTAGATAACTGGGAGCAGCCCTCTTCCAAATAACCTCCCTTTGATCCAGAAGAATCTGGGCCTGTGAGAATAAACATAGTTCAGCTTGAGCTAAAAGAGCTGCCAGAGTTGGGCATGATGGCACAGGCTGTAATCCCAGCATTCTAGGAAGCTGAGGCAGGAGAATCTCTAGTTCAAGCCTAATTTCAAAGTAAAAAATAAAAAAGCCCAGGTGTGTAGCTCAGTGCAGAGGCCCTGGGTTCACCACCCAGTACCACAGCCACCAAAAATAATCTGCTAGGAAAAAGCACTGGATCAGATACAGCTTGTGGGGTGCTGCACTGGGCTGGGACTGTCACCTTTGCAGAAACATCATATACTCAGTTTGGAGACTGCTGTACAGCAAAGGCCAGTACCATCAGGAGCTTATGCAGTGAAAAGAAGAAGAGTCCTGGACAGAAATGCCCCTAATACAGTTGAAATGCACAGTGCCTTTCCTGAGCCCCTGTTCACCCTAGTGCAGCACTTTATTTTATTTATTTATTTATTTATTTATTTTATTTATTTTTTTTTTTAGGTTTTTGGAGACAGGGTCTTGCTTTGTGGTTCAGGCTGGCCCTGAGCTCAGCCTCAGACTCGTATCACAGCAGTCCTCCTGCCTCTGCCTCCCAAGTGCTGGGATGACAGGCGTGAGCCACCACGCCCAGCACTGTGGTATGTGGTACTGGTTGCTGCTGGGTGTGGGTCTCCACACCCAGTATTGTTATATGGTTACCGGGGATCGAACCCGGGTCCTTTCACTTGCAAGACAGGCGCCAGAACCACTGAGCTAACTCCCTGGCTCAGCACTTTAAAAATCAAGGTTTCTGGATCCTACTTGTCCCTTAGTTCTTAGGCTCCATTTAACCCCAGAGATGTCAGTCTGCAGGGGGGACTTTGGGCTCCAGTGCCGCTGTTTTCTGTCTGTGTCTGCATGTGATCCTCGCAGCCCTCCCAGGCTACCTAGGCCAGTAACAGCACAGAACCTTGGTTCCATTCTGAGATGGTAGTTTGGCAACTTGGGTTTCTGAATGTGGCTGGACCAGAATCAGTCTACCACTGACCACTGTTGGCCAAGTGCAACAACCAGAGCTGGATCCCAGCACTGGGCTGCTCCAAGGTCATAGGCTTGTCCAAGGTCACAGCAGTAGTCCTCCTCAAGGCCAGCCCTGGCTCTCTGTGGTGGGCCTGTGAGGAGCAGGCCTCCTTACATGTGCCTGATGCTCCATCCTCTTCACTATCCTGTCTGCTCCTCACTGCTGGGTTTAGTTTGGCCCCTCCTTTCTCAGCTGTCTGTTTCACTCCCTTGTTAGGCCTTGTTCTCTTTCCTCTCTCTCATACTCCTTGTCCTGCAGGAAGCAACCCTGACTTGCCATAGACACTGTGGGCAGTGTCTGCGCAGGATGCTCCCACTCTCCACCCCACCAGCCCCTTCGCTGTCCAGTTCCCTGCAATCCCCAAGTGTTGACACCTGTTTAAACCCCACAATGCTGAATGCTAGCATTTTAAAGCACTATAATCTAGCTGCATCAGAGAAGGTGGCATACTTGAGAAGAGGCTGTGACAGGAGAAGAGCGGAGCTTAGGACTGCTTGGTGGTGGCTTCTACCACTGTTGCCCCAGAGCAGACCAGCATGTGAGAAACCTGGGAAGGAGTGGCTAGAAAACCAGGTGCAGTCTGTCCGGCTGTGAAGGCATGCCTGACGCGTGGTTTCTCCTCTCTCAGCCTCTTCCCGTGCTGTTCTGCCTTGAATGCTGTCCCATCCAGGTACCTTTCCCTTTGGGACATCCTTTGGGACACAGGCATCTGCTGCTGTGCAGGCTGTATCCTTTCGAGGGGAATTCCAGATCCAAACTATGATGGTGTTCCAGTAAGCTGGCAAGAGATTCCGTCCCACTCATAATGTGGACTCTCTGCTCCTCCTCTGGGTCACAAAAGAAGCAGAGGCTAATACAGTAATTGGAAAACTAACACTTGAATTTATCTGGCATTGGGTAGGTATTGCCTTCCCCCTGTCCAAGCTGGAGAAGTCCCGAGAAACCTGGTAGCTTTCTGTTTCCATACCGGACACCATGCACAGGTCCCCAGGGATCCGCAGAGGTTAACCTGCTCTGTGTTTTCTGCAGGGTTCTGCCTCCTTGTACTTTCCCAGAACCAGGCCACAATCCCCCTCCATGGGAGGGTCCTGGCAAAAGCTCTGTTCTTAGGCCCACTGTCTTTAGGGACCGAAGACTGTCTTAAAGCAGAGATACTGACTTGATGCAATTTCTCCCCATGACATTGTCAACATCTTGTGGGAGAAGAAGACGCAAAACTGTGCCTGCTGTCAGCCGGCGGCGAGCACTGAAGAGAACAAACAAGTTACTATACATTGTCCGTGGTGCTTATCTGATCGCAAGGCACTGCCTAGACACAAGGCCTAGTCCACAGTCAGTACTTAACAAGGGTCTGGATAAAAGGTGAACCTCAGAACTCAGCTCTTTCAGCTGATACATTGAACACATCTGGAAGAGTCCACTCAAACAGATTTAATCATCATTCAGATGGTTTCCTGGCAGATGTCTTATAAAACACCTCGGAGAAGGAGACCTTTTTCTAATGTGTACAAGTTCGTTTGGTCCTGACAGAGGCCTGTACCTCTTTCTATATTTTCTCATTCAGTTCCTTAAATGGAACAAATTGATTAAGCATACAGTGCAAAAGTTGAGAAGTCAAGGTTATTAGTTTGAATATTCACAGGAAGCATATCAAGAAGTGTATTTTAAGATGATTTTTAAAAAACAAGTTATAGAAACTAAGGAAAGATGTAACATTCAGTTAAGTCTTTCCTACCCAAAGATATTCAATACAGGATGTCAGATAGTCATTAGCATCCAATCTGTATGATTTATGGTTAGTTCTTATTCTATTTGTGAATTATTGATAAGGAAACTATTCCAGATACAGTAGTTTTTGAAACGAGGCTTCTTTTTCTTAATCTCTTCTTTGGTGCAGTTTGGAACCTCCCCCCCTTATGTAAGAGGTCTAAGACTGAGAGGGAGCATTTCTCCAAGCTGAATGAAGTAGCTTTACCTATATGAGGACAGTATCAAAAGACTCATTTGTACTTTTACATTAAAGAAAACACTCTCCCTTTGTTTGTTTTTTTTTCCTACAGATCACATGGCCAAGGAGCCAGTGGAAGACACAGATCCCAGCACTTTCTCTTTTAACGTGGTAGGTTATACACTTTCCATTTCTAGCAAAACCTTTTGTTTTGCTTTTTTTCCTCTTTGTTACTTCACGTTTTCCTTGCTGAGTTTTTGCACAAGATCAGAAATCCAAAGTAAGATTTCCTGTCTTTATCTGATGTTCTCTGTGGCAGAATACATTGGATTTCTCCAGGTTGGAAATGGTGTGCGTTGGGTTCTGTTTTGTGTGTACCAGAAGTGAACTTAGATTTTGTAGTCTTTGGGTACCTGTCTACTCTGAATATGATTGGTCTTTTACTTATTCTTGCTCAAAATTCAAACAGCCTAATGTGAGATTGAAGGTAGAAAAGGATGATTTTGCAGGGAATGGGCAGAGAAGAGCACACACTGATTTGCCTCTGTTAGATCCTCAAAGCTCTCAAGCCCTGCAGGACCTCTCCTACCATCTACTCTCAGGCCCTTTGATAGCTATGAAGTTAACTGAAGATTTCACATGGTTTCTGTCCTCCAGGTACCCTGGAGGTGGGGGGCAGGTGTTCCTGTCCCATAGTACAGGGGTGCAGTGACAGTGCATGGCACGGGCATATCCCTGCAGCCTGGACTATGAGCCCCGTGGATCCACCACGTCCTCCTTGTACAATGTTTTGGCCTCTCACAGGCTCAGAAACAATGGAGCCAAGTGATCCTGGACCAGGAACCCTGACATCATGAGCCAAAATAAACCTTTTCTTTTTTTATGTTGATGTTCTTGGTTACTTTGTCACAGAAATAGAAAGCTGACCTCTTTGGTCAGCTTTTTCAGTCCTGAAGAAAATACCTGACGTCAGCAACGTAAAAGGGGAGAGGTTTAATTGGCCTCGTGTTTTCAGAGGTTTCAGTCCGTGGCCAACTGACTCTGAGGCAAGAAGATCACAGCAGAAGGGTGTGGTGCAGCAAAGATGCTTAGTTCAGGGCCTCCAGGGAGCAGGCCAGGAAGGAAGGGGCCAGAACCAGGTACATTACCCAAGGTCACACTTCCATAACATACCCAGCCATATCTGAAGTGTGTTTTACTAATCTCCTAGATTTAGTCAAGTCAAGTTGACAATTAAAATTAACAGTCACATTGAAATAAAAAGTCTTCCCTATGTGCATCAGAGAAAGCATTGTCCTGCTAACACCTTCATCTTAGAATTTCAGCCTCCAGAACGGTGACAGAATACGCACTGCTATTATAGGCCACCTAGTATGTGACATTCTGTTAAGATAGCCCTAGAAAACCAATAAGAAACAAGCTGTGGAAACATCATTCTATTCTCAGCATGGACCGGTAATCAGAGGTAGCTGTAACCCAAGTTGAGGGATCCGTGACCCATTTCCTTTAACTAGGCTCCACTTCCTACCATTTCTGCCACCTCCCACTAGTCCAGTGAGGAGATCGACAACCACCAAGACACAGTCACTTCCCAGAGCCTTACCCCAAAACGCTGTTGTATCGGGAAGCAAACCCTCAACACCTGAGCACATTTCAGATCAAACCGTAACCACCACCACCACTGCCCCCACTTCCTCTGACTGCTGGTGGTGATTTCCTGCAACCCTGGACACTTCTTGGCTTTTAGGTGCAACAGTCTCTCAGTTTGTTAGCACATGACCATCTTTCTGTGCGCCTTGTTTTTTCTCCTCCTCATTCCCCTTCTCCTCTACTTCACCTTTTCTTGCTCCTGCTTTTCTTTCACCCCCTCTTTCTCCTTCTCATCCTCCCCATTCTCCTCTTTCCCCTTCCTCTTCATCCTCCTCCTCTGTGTCTCCTTACTGTCTTCTGTCTCCTCCTCCCCTGCTTCTGCTTTTCTCCTCTTCACTTTGGTGTCTTGTGCTGACACTTGCACCCAAAGCCTCACATATACTAGGTAAGTGCTCCTTCACTGAGAGTGGACGTAACTATCCACAACTTTCTTCATTTCTTTTTTTTAAATTGATTTTATCGGTACATTTTATACATACACTGTGATTATGTTTCACATTGAGAACTTGTACCTGTACATGACACATCTTGACTCTCATTTTTCCCCTTTCTCCTGTACTCTCTACAACTCCTATGCCCCGTATATACCTAAGCTTTTTTTTTACTATCAAGTTTTTTTCCCGTTCTTCACTTTCCCCTAACCAGCCTTCCCCTTTTCTTTTTGTATATTTTGTTCCTATTTCACATTACCCATCGTACATTTTGCCATTCATTTACACCTTCAGTCTTCCATACCTGAGAGAAGATATAGTACTTACACATCTGTGCCATATTTATTTCACTTATAAGTATGTGATTAATATACATCTCCTTGAATATAAATGACTCAGATGTATCATTCTTTATGGCTGAATAATATTCCATTTTATAGAAAAACCACATCTTTATCCAGTCCCCCATTCATGGGCATTTGTACTGGCAAAGAAACAGACCTAAGGATCAGTGGAACAGACTAGAAGATCCAAAAACAACTCCAGATATACTAAGCACCTCATCTTTGACAAGGAGCTAAATACCCTCATTGGAGGAAAGATAGCCTCTTCAACAAATGGTGCTGGAAAAAACTGGGTTTCAACCTGTCAAAAATTAAAGCTAGATGAAAACAACATTGAGATTTCATCTCACTCCACATAGAATGGCTGCCATTTCAGAATCGGCCAACGGCAAATGTTGGCGGGCTGTGGAGAAGAAGGAACCCTTCTCCACTGTTGGTGGGACTGTAGACTCATACAACCCCTGTGGAGATCAGTTTGGAGAATCCTCAAAAAGCTAGGATTGGAGGTCCCATTTGACCCGGCCATTGCCCTGCTAGGTATATACACACAAGAATTAAAACACTCATATCACAGTGACATATGTGCACCCATGTTTATAGCAGCCCAATTTGTGATTGCTACATCTTGGAAACAACCCAAGTGTCCATCAACTGGAGACTGGATAGAAAAGCTGTGGTTCTTCTACAGAATGGAGTATTACTCTGCCATAAAAAATGATAAGTTTGAATCATTTCTACTTAAATGGACATACCCTGAGGATATCCTCATAAGTGAAATAAATAGGGCACAGATAGGTACATATCGCATCTTTTCTCTGGTATGAGAAAATAAAGATGTAAATGAGTCCTAGAATTGTATGTTATATATTGTGAAATAGAAAATGCTCAATGTAAAATAGGAAGAAGGGGGAAAATGTTGAGATTGTAACAAAAAAGTAAGGAAACAAATTTTA
>PVIR01036375.1:0-15858 GCA_004026965.1 Petromus typicus
AAAAAAAAAAGAAATATATCAAACTGTAGTAGCATAAGGACCATTGAGAAAGACTGAACAAACAAGACAGGAGGACTCAGTCAGGTCTGGTGAGCAAGCAGAAGTTCAATATGGTCAAGAAAGAAGCAACCTCTGAGGATACAACATTAGCGATTAGATAGTGACGTAGGAAGGTGGAGAGAGAAAATGCTAAAAACGAAAGAGACAAAATGGAAAAATAAAGAAAATTCTGTGTATTCAAGAATCTGACAGAGATAAAATGCATAGATTTCATGGTTAGAGGTACAAGTAGGAGATGTTTGGCCTGGTCCACAGGTCTGAGGCAGAATTTATACAGGGAATGTATCTACTGTTCAAATGCTTCAGAGGGGCAGGAGTAGAAAGAATATTTTTATAAAAATAAATTTAAGTGTAAATCATGGAAAGTAATAAAGTCACTAATAGTTTTATCTATTTATTTCCTAAATAATGAGAGGAGGTTTATAGTTAAAAATAGCACATCAATATCAGTAACCTATTGAAATAAGACAAAAAAAAATAAGAGTCAGGACCAAAATGAGTTAAGAAAATGGTTGCACTCATAATACAAAGACTAAGAATTAGCCCTTAAGAAGCTGTTGCAATGGAATATTCAAATTAATGTGGGTTTGCTAGCCTAAGCTAGAAAAATATATGACTTTATTGTTTCATAAAGAAAACAATAATATTACCTCCATAAACAAATAATGTTAAATGCATAAAGGCAATAGGAGAACTGCATCAGTCTATGAGGGATTGGTATCTTTGTCTATATAACTTCAATGCAGAATCCTAATCATATAGCCCAATTTAAGTGACACTTTTATTTATGTAGGAAAAAACTACCATTACTTTCCTACAAGTCCCATTCTTGGACAACGGTATTTGCAAAAAGCCACTCACAATCAGAAATTTGTAATTTCTTCTGGATGTCTGCCCTCCAGTAACTGATCATTACTACTTTCTCTAAATGACATCTACACCTGTGTAGTCCTTAGTATTTTGAGCAAGATGCTAAGCCTTCTGTATTTACTTTACCTCACTATAATAAATACTTTAGATAATTAACTGTATTTTTTCTTTTTTTTGAGTTTATTGGTACATTGTACATATCCATTACGATCATATTCAACATTCAAAATTGGTGCTTCTACATGACATCATCATTCTCATTTTTTCCCTTTTCCCTGCCCTCCTTACCACTCCAACCCCCTATATATGTAAGCTTTGTTTCTATTTTTATATTATTATCAAATTTTTGTTTCATTTCTTTGTTTTTCTTTACCCCTTTCCTTTTTCTCTTTGAACATTTTCTTACTGTGTTATAACATCTATCATATATTCTGGACCTCATTTAGACTTTTAATTTCTCATAGCAGAGAAATGATATGGTATTTACATGTCTTGTCTTATTTATTTCACTTATGAGTATGTCCTTAAGGTACATCTGAGTATAAATGACTCAAATTTATCATTCTTTATGGCTGAGTAACACTCCATTTTACATTTAAAAAAAAACACTAGATACTTAAAAAGAGAAAACTTTTATTCTGACTCACGTTTTAGGAGGTATCAGATCATATCGATTCACTACTTCCTTTTGTGCTAAGCAGCGCATTCTAGTATGAATGTGGCCCAACACTACTGCTCTCCTCATGGCTTAGAAGCAAAAAGAAAAGAAGAGAAAGGGGCTGGGTATCTCATTATGTCCTTTGAGAGCAACCTTCAAGTTATCTAAAGATGTACCACAGGATCCAACCTCTTCAAGTGTTTAAATCACCTAAGAGCATCATCTTCAGCATTAAAGCTCAAGAACCTTTCCGACTTCTGAAAGGCAAGCCATAGCACATTTTCTTTATCCTCTTATGAAAGACACATAGAAGCTTCTGAGATTTAGCTAGTATGAGTTTGCTATAAGTTTAGCTAGTACAAGTGTGTAAACAACTATATGTTTGCATCATTGTAGTCTAATGAAATATAAGATTAGATAGGTGAATGACCCAGGGGTTATTCCTGCATCTTCTATTTTGTTCTATTGACACAAATGTCTATCTTTTTTAACCAGCTCCATGCTCTTTGTATTACTTTAGCTTTGTAATATCACATGAAATTCAAGATAACTCTTGTTACCCATGTTTACTTTTGTTCTTCCAGGTCCCTCCTGGTCCCATGTGAATTTCAGAATTAATTTTGTTATTTCCCTAAGAAATACTATTGATATTTGGGTTAGGATTACTTTGAATCTAACCAGTATTGACAGTACATACATTTTGACAATATGATTTATACCTTTTCAGAAACAGGTGATATTTTTCCATTTTCTTATATTTATTTATTTATTTATTTATTTATTTATTTATTTATTTTCACTCTGTGGTTCAAGCTGGCCCTGAGCTCAGCCTCAAACTCACATCGTGGCAATCCTCCTGCCTGTGCCTCCCGAGTGTTGGGATTACAGGCATGAGCCACCGCACCTGGCACTGTGGTATGTGGTAATGATTGCTGCTGGGTGTGAGTCTTCATGCCCACCCAGTATTGTATATGGTTATCGGGGATTGAACTCAGGTCCTTGCGCTTGCAAGACAGGTGCCAGAACCACTGAACTAAATCCCAGGCCCCTTCTTATGTCTTCTTTAATTTTCTTTCGTAGAGTACTTTGATTTTTATCGTAGAAGTCTTTCCCTTACTTCGTTACTTAGTATTCGCTAAATATTTAATTTTTGTGATGATACTGAAAATGCAACAGATTTCATAATATCTCTGTTAGTGAATTTGTTATTGATGTGCATGATTTCTATGATTTCAGCTCCATTCACTTCTGAAGGACTACCCAAAGCTATCCTTCAGAAGTGAAGAGGTGATAGCAAGACATTCAAAATACAAAGGGAGGGGTTGGGGATTTAGCTCAGTGGTTCCGGCGCCTGTCTTGCAAGCCCAAGGACCTGGGTTCCATCTCCAGTAACCACATACAATACTGGGCGTGGAGACTCATGCCCAGAAGCAACCAGTACCACATACCACTGTGCTGGCTACAAAGTGAGGCCGTGTCCCAAACAAACCTTAAAAAAAAAAAAAAAAGGGAATAAAAGTTTTACATAATCATGGTGAATTGTTTATTACCATAGGTGTTTAACTTTTGAAATAATTTAAATAAATATAATCATGCAATTAAATTGGGACAGGCCTTTTTGGAGACTTGGAAAGGTATGAAATTTAAATATGTAGGTGTTCATGGCAAATCTATCTCTCTGGATTTTTAAGTGTTCAGAATAATCTCTATTAATATTTCCATTTTAGTTGGCAGTAAAATTTTACTGTTGATTGTTTAAAAATTGTTCTTAACAATGAAAAACATATTTATGAGAAAATTACTTATGGATTTTTACTCTATATGAGCTCAAAATTATAACTTAGCAAATGCATAAAGAAGGAAATGTTTTATTTATTATGTTTCTACACTAAATTTTATTGTTTGTATAAAAAGATGAAGTAATAAATATTGACAAAGCTACTAAATAGAGCAAAGTAGCAAAACTTTTCTAATATGATTATATGATATCTATAATAACCTTTTATAGTAGGTTTTGTTTAATGAATTTCCATCTTGATTGAACTCATTAGTGCCACATGTTCAGTGTACATATTGCTTATGCAGAAAATTTTCACAACTGTTTTAATAACTTAATGAATATTGGTAATTTCATTCTAAACTGTTTCGAACATCCCATGTTCCTTGGCTGATTCTCTTTTTTCCCTTCTCATATAATGCTAAGTATGACTAGAAACAGTATTTTACATATTTTAGGGAAGTCTTTCACCATATTACAGCTATTAAATTGAACAAAATGCATTTGGATGTTCTCTGCAGTTTTGATTAAGGTGTGTTTCAAAAAAAATTAAACAAATGAATTGTATTTGTTGTGTTTTATTATTTTATGTTACCAAGACTCAAATCAATGACTTCAGACATATTAGGCAAGTACCTGACTTCTGAGCAGCACTTTCTAGTATTGGAAGGAAGTGTGTTTGTGGATGTTTCTCATTCTCTATTTTGTATGAAATCAGAAATAAAATGGTTAACATTATCTATTTAAAATAATAGGTTGTAGTGTAATAGTCTCCCCATCCCTTGAATTTTCACTGTACTATGCATATGAGATTGTGGGGCTCCCACAACAAAATACCACAAAACAATCTGTTTAGAAAATAAACATACATTGTTTTAAAATTCTGAAGGCAGCAAGTTTGAAAATAAAGTTTGGAATGGTTAATTCTTCATAAGAACTTTGAATATTCATTTAATCATCAATCATTTTGCATTTATTATTTATAAACACAGTATCACATATGTTTAAACATACCTTTATGATTCTATCTTGCCTAATTAATAAAAATACCCCAGATACTAAAAGGAAACACAAAAATCTTTCAGAATTAAATATATGGAAATATATATTCCCCTTACCAAGACAAGTGACTATTTCTTTTCCCACAGTAAATTTCACATGATTTAAAATGTAGATTTTTTAAAGTGTTCAGAATAATCTCTATTCATATTTCCATTTTAGTTGTATTTTCAAAATAAATATGATATTTTTGATTCACCTGGACACGAGTTAAAACTCAGGCATGCCATTGTCCAGACCATCACTGCAAACCTTTAGAGACTGAACATCTGAACTGCAGCCCACGACTTACTTATTTACCCCAAGACCTTTTTACTCTTTCAGGTTCTATCATTTCTGTGTCGTGCATAATTGAGAAGAAGAAGGCATCTTTCTCTGACCGTTTCTTCATCCCACCTATTCCTCTCTTAGATGCTAACATCTCTCCCTTTCTGATTCCTTTCTTTTGTCAATATTTTGGCAGATAGTCCGTCTCAGTGCTCAACTGTGTCCGTTTTGGTGTGGTAAAAGGATGTTTCTGAGTTCTGAGAAAACATAAAAATCGTATCTAATGTACTTACAAAGAGTTTTGTAAATGATGACACAAAATTATAGGCTATTTTCAAACCAAAATTGTACAAATTAGTAAAAGAAAGAAATGTGAAAGAAAGTACGAATGTGAAAGAAAGTACGAGTATATTTCACTAGAAATAAGGATCAAAAGGTGAATACAGCGTTCTAAATAAAAACAGGCAAAAAGAGTCTGTATAAAACAAAAAACTGATATACAACTGTGTCTTGTGAAAACAAGTATCACTTGGTCAAAATGACACCTGATCAAGCCATATGGTGGGAAGCCCGCATGTAAACAGTCTCACTACCAGAGTGAGGCTCAGGGTAAACTGTAAGGTGGTACTTCATTTCAACTGGAAAACACTTTAGAGTAACAGTAAAAATAAAAGTGAAAATGAACACATGTGTTGTCTAGTTACATTCCTCATAGCTCAGAGTTTATAGTCCTCTGTCCATAATTGGCGGGCTCCAAGGCAAGGTGGCACATGATAGAGGGGTAATGGTTTTTGGTAAACAAATGGTAGCAAAGTAACTTTAAGCATCTTTCTGCTCCTTTAATTTTATCTTTAATTTTATCAATCCAGTGGATTGATTTAGTAATCACACGATCTTGATCCCAGCATCGCACTCTGAAAAAGCTATGACTGCTTGAGGTGTGAGGGGGACATCTAGACACAAACCATAGCATGAGCATACAGCATATGTAATAGGGAAAATTTTAGAAAAATTACAAACAAAGGCAAATCAAAAATCTCTCCTGTAGGTTACTGTCTTGTAACAGACTATCTTATGTGTCCTTTCATTAAGTATTGCTTCAGTGAGGTTCAACCCTAACATGACAGCTGTTTGAATAACATAGATTAGAAAAGGTTCTATATTTTTCTACAGTTTTTCCTTTCCTAGTCAAAGTTCAGGTAGAGTAAAGCCTGTACCTGTTTAACCAGAATTTTTGTCAAGTTATTTTGTTCAATATCATTGTTTATTATCACATGGAATTATTTCAACTGTTCTATTTTTTTAACCAAAAAATGAAGAAATATCCTGAGTGAAATTCTGCTTTTATAACTCTTCATTTTTTGTCATTATCAGTTTTCTATTAGCACGTGAAGGTTTTTGTTTTGTTTTGTTTTGTTTTGTTTTTTAAGGTTTTTTGAGACAGGGTCTCACTTTGTGGTTCAGGCTGGCCCTGAGCTCAGCCTCAAACTCACATCACAGCAATCCTCCTGCCTCTGCCTCCCAAGTACTGGGATTACAGGCGTGAGCCACCATGCCTGGCACTGTGGCATGTGTTACTGATTGCTGCTGGGCGTGAGTCTCCACATCCAGTATGGTATGTGCTGACCGGGGATCAAACCCGGGTCCTTGTGCTTGCAAGACAGGCGCCAGAACCACTGAGCTGACTTCCCGGCCCAGCACATGGAAATTTGAAAGTTGTAAGAAAGCTCTCTATATTTCCTAGTTAATTTACATTTCTTACATTTTATCTCAATGAACCAGGGAACATTTACAAATTATATTCTTACCCAACTTAGCCTTAGCCTGCCTGGGAGAAGTCAAATGATCATTTAAGCATCCGATCTTGCATTCCTGTAAATACACATCAGCGGCAAAGAGAATCACAGAAAAATATATCCACTAACGACTATGACATAGAGAAAAAAATTTGTGTGTAGTAATCATATTTAATTTGCTTTAATATTAAGTATTTTGTGTCTATATCAAAATCAAAACTAATATTCCTTAATTGTATCCAACATTTGTCACATATTCTGATATTTTTCTATAACTAGTAACTTTTGAAACCATGAGCAAGTAAAAATCCACTTTACTAAGACATTTACAAAACAAAGTTTGATACAAATAGTAGTATGTTTAATTAAGTTTCAATCTCATAAAAATTGATTCTTTAAGCAAATCCCTCAGGCTTCATTCTAGTATACAGGCACTCAGCCTGGTAAGATCTTTTCAAAATTTGATACAAATCAGCAAATTCAAAAGATTAGGAAGTAAATTACTTGGTTTATATACTTCAAGACTTTTTTTGTATCTCAAGTGAAAAAATAAAACAGCTGAGCTTAAAGTTTGCCAGACACTCAGTCCTTAATCTAGAACATTTACTATATTTAAAGCATAAATTAAATTTCTTGCATCTGGATACATTATGGGAAACTGGACAGAATCCCAATGCAACTTCTCTGGGAACAAATGAATTCCCTTACCAACTAAATCAGCCAAATGATTTTTTTATAGATCTATCTTTGTTAATAAGGCAAAACAAGCACTTTCCAAGTGTGGCATATTATTTGTGCTACATATTTTTAACACCTCCTAAGTCTTGCCTACACAACAATCAGATCAGCATTTTATTTTACAAATAGTCTGTTGGTATATGCACAGAGACTAATCACTTCATCACCACATCTGAGGACACTCACATATCTTTCTGACAGGTAACATTAATTTGGTTAAAATGGCTGATGAGTAAGACAATTAGGTAAAGCAGAGTAAGCAAATTCAAAGCCTGTGTCCCTCTAACTAGCAGAAATGCAGTAATATGTTCTATTAACTTCTTTACTGCTAAAATGGAGTTTATTATACAGAAAATTTGGAAGATGTAATTTTTGTGCATAAAATTACGTAAAAAGGGAAGGTCAACTTTTTTGCAAAACTGCTAATAAATGTCTAGTTAAAAAGGTTAATGATGCAACTTGCAAAAGGATTCAGATAAATGATTACATTAATGCAGTGATTCTGGAAATATAAATAATTTTATGATGGAGTGATAACTAACACGTTAGAATTTGAGTGTTATTCTCCTTGTAGTATGTTTTAAGGACAATTGTACATGCAGCTTTAGAGCTAAGGAGTTTTCAATTTCAGGTCGATGCACCATGGGAAAAATGGCAAACGATTTAAAGCACAACCATAATATTAGATGCAAAAATGATATGAATGTGTGATGAATTAATTTTCAAATATTAAAGTAAATTTTTTTTCCACATTCATTGACCCCTATGCCCAATTTGTATGCATTTTTCAATTTTCTGTTGGTGGAATAAGGTATCTATATTGGTGTTACTATAATTCCCTATTACTAATCTCATAGTATCTTATGTGTCTTACTTAACTGTTTTTGTTACAAAGCACTATTATTCTAGTCCTTAGCACACTGCAAACCTCATAAGGGAAGCATATTTTATTTAATAATGAATTTATTATTCTCAAAATTATCTGATGCATAGTAAGTCTCTAATCATACAATGCCTTCACTTTATTTGTAGTTTATAAATCTTCCAAAATATTGATTTCTTAAAAGGAAACAAAAGTTGCCTTAGGTAATCTTTGGATTTCTCAGGGAGAACATGAGTATGGAAAATACTTTAGGCATTTTACTTTTTAGGAAGGCAAGAATTCAAGGATAACATGTCTTAGTCATTTCCTCCTTAATAAAACAAATACTCAGCACTGAAAATCTAATGGAGGAGACATTCATTCAGGCTTACAGTTTTTAGAGGTTTCAACTGAAGTCTGCCTCCTGATATAGTAGAGGAGCATGGCAGATAAAGGCTGTTCATGTCATGGTGCTCAGGAGGGAGAGAGTGGAGAAGAGTTGGGAAGAGAGAGCCACCATTCCATCACAAAACCCAGAGAGTCCTCTTCCAACCAGACACCACCTCCTAATGTCACACGTGGCTTTAATTCATTAATGAATTAATCTGCTCATTAGTGAAGGATTTAATTACCTTCCAAAAGCTTCACCGGGGAACACGTGAGGCTTTGGGGGGCTACTTTCATTCTTAATCATAATATCTATTCATTACATAGTTTCATAAAGTAGCTTAAAATTACTTAGTTTGTATGAAAGAAATGTAAAACATCATGCTTCTGTTAATAACAACTATATCCCTCTCTTATTGTTTAGGAAATGTACAAGAAAAATATGTAATCATATAAAAACAAAAGGAGCAGTCATTAATCTCATAATTATTGTCAATGACCTTAAAATTTATCATGAATATGGAAAACACATTTCAAAATTCAGTCATATAGAAAACCATCATTCATCATAAGTAGAGAGGGAGGACTTGTGTGTGAGTTTCCACATAAGATCCTAAAGGCAGACACCGATCTGCTGAAAAAAGCATTAGCATCTACTTGGAGTTATTTTAGGCAGACTGTATAGAAACCTAAAAATATCAAATTAGGACAAAGTATGTTTAAAGGGACTGTTACATCTACTGAAACAATGAAAAAAATGCAACAAAAATTTTAAGCCATTGCAGCTGCAGATGAAACAAATATATAAATGAACTAGATTTCAAAGACAAACATTTATTATTAGGTAAGAAAAGATTAGGAGGTAAGAGATATCAGGAGGTATTATGAGAGTATTATTAATAATAATAATTCAAAATATTTATTTGATGCATTTTTAACTGGATAAATTTTCATCCTTACAAAAAAATTGCCAGAATAGTACCAAGAAATTTTATATTCTTTTTTCTCAGGTGAATTATTTCTTTATATTTGATTCATTTGATTTTTATCTGCTGTTTCTCCTACTGATCTATGAATTTACATACAAAATATATTTCTTGAATTATATATTTTAGGCTAAGAGATGAAATTCAACTTAAATGTTTCTTGGGAAGTTCTGGAGACTGTAAGCATTCTCTTAACCACAGTTTAATTACCAAAATCCAAAAATGTCACATAATAATTCTACTGTATGAACACATTTTGTCAAGTTTTCCTTTCTAGTATTATCCTTCCCTAGGCTATAGTATGCATTGTCTATAGGTTTTATGTCCCTGAATTCTTGTTCATTTTAGAATATTTCCTCTATCATTGCGGGGTTTCTTAATGTTGATAATTTTTCCAACTCAACCCAGCAGTCCTTTTGAGGAGTGGTTTTGGATAATGCCACTCATTTTGCTCTTGAGGATGTTTCTTGATTATTTGATTCAAATGACAGTTTTTCAGAATGCACCATATCAAAAGACACATGATTTCACTTTGACTTAAAATAGGTTATGTTCATATTGGCCAGTTATTTACCAGACATGTTTCTGTAGACTCTTAGATCAAAATGATGGATTAGATTCTGATATAGTACTGAACCCAGGATCAATATCCTACCTTTCCACTTTTATTTCCATTTTGGAAGAATATGATAGTACAAAGAAAACTGAAAAAGATCTATAAACGTGGCATGTAAACATGCCAAACTCTTGGAGTGGCAACTGCTAAAATTAATATTAAATTATCTTAAATTGTTGGAGAACAGGCAATAGCTAAATATTCAGACCAATATGCACTAACCTGTTCTCTCTATTAATTTTTTAAGAATAGGTGTTATGTTTAAGACCTCATAGAAATTATCTAATTCTTTCTTGGAAATGAATATTATTCAATATAACCTTTTCAGTTATTTTAGGATCCAAATTTGGGATATATCCAAAAAAGAAATAGGATTTATCCTAATGAAATATAGAAAACATTGAAGTTTAAAATACTAAAATGATTAGTTTATATATAGTTAAGGAAATAATGCACTTTGTCAAAAGATGGAGAATTTCAGCGCGGAAATTTAAATCTTAATTAAAAGACAAAATTGATAAACATAACAACAGAGAGTAAAGAGAAGAAGTCAATAAAATATTAATACAACTATACCAAACACACGGAAAAAAATAGTAACAAAAGAACTAATTGGAAAAACAACATAACCATAGAGGTATATAGTAAAACACCAGACACTGACATTCATGTAATAAGAAATCAAGCAAGAGATGACCTTATTGTCAAGTATAATAAACTACATTAATATTTGCATCAAGAATCTAGGAAAACTCAAAGAAGAATGAATAAAACAAAACATTGAACCACGTCATAGACTAAGGTTTGAAAATCAAAATTAAAAGGCAAAAATTGATGGAAGAAAAGAATAATACCTTTTGCATTCAAGAAAGCAAGTGTATAAAAAAGTGGCATTAACAAAATACAGTCGAAGACATTTAAATTAAAACTTTGAAATATTCAAAGCAAAAAAAAAAGTCAATGAGAAAGTAAAAATAATCAGCTATGTTAAACAGTACATAATGAAGATACACTTTCTAAAACCCAGAACACAAATCAATTACACACACAAAAATGAGACAATATGTTATCAAAGAAAACATAAAAATTTCAGGTAGATGGGCAAAAATTTCATGTTAAACTTCATTTAAGGAGGAATGAATAGCAAAGGAAATGATATATAGGTGTGCATATAAAATAATTTTTGTCAAAATTGTTTAAAAGACTCATCATGATTCAAAGAGAGTTAATAATGATGTGTAATACATATGTCCTCAGTTTATGTATATTATATAAAATACTTGTATATATCCATATTTTACAGTATTCAACTTAATGTTATCTATACTTTGGTGTTGCAGTTATTCTGTACTTTCTTTTTGAATACTTATTTTGTTTTTATTATGATGAGACTGTCATATAAAATATTCATAAGTGTAAAATATGTCTATGGAAATGTTTGTGGTAAATATTTGTATTTAGATATTGTAAGATATTTCTATGCGGATGATATAAATAAATAGCATTTATTTTGAACTCCAGAAGAATGCATATTGTTTCAGCTAAGATAAAATATTTACAAGATGGACATTTAAAAGATTGAATACCTACAAATTAAGTGTATAAATTTATTAACCTGAATATAAAGTTTCTCTTTAAGCTCATTTGTATACTCAGATTCTCAATATAACACTTTTTAACTTTAATTTACACAAATATATGTTAGTTTTGCAATTATTTAATTTCATTTTATAACTGTGTTTGTATAATCATCTTTATTTAAGCACCAATATAACAAAACCAACACTTAGGTCACTAAATAAATATAAAATTATAATCACATATTAAAAATTTATCATCATCTTTTACAGTCATATGAGTCTCAGGGTGGAGGATAAATATCATGTACACTTTAATAAAGATACATGAATATTTTATAGAAAAAGAACCTTGCAAAAAAAAAATTCTTGTCAAAAGCAATCTGGCCAACAGTTTAGGAGATTGAGTTTTGGCCAGTGATACAAGGACATTGAAACCTCTGAAGTGCATTTATGGCTTTTGTGCACAATGTCATAATGTGAAATGTTTAAGTTACATTGATTCTACAGAATCATTCAGTTTAATACAGAGAACCAACAATCACAAATAACTGAACAAGCCACCGACAAAATATCTACCTTCTCTAACATTGCAGCTTCGGTGAACCTATTCTCAAGACATAAAAACTTAGAGAATATTTTATTTTCTTAAAGTAAACAAAATAATGCAAAGAGGATTTCTGAAATAGAGTGTCCTAAATTATATGAAATTATAAATCATAGCATCTTGATTAAAATTTCCAGAATAATACTGACTAATAATTGCCTATTTGATAGAGAAACGCACATTTGAAAAGGAAAAACAGTCATTCTTAATGTAGACAATGAGGAAATCGAATAGAAGTTCCTGATGAATGGAATTCAGGTGAGTCTCAAGGCCAAAATTTAAAGTTAATGTTGGATATAAGCAATGAGAACAACATTCTTCTCAAAAGAAGTACATTGGTCTATAGCCATACCACCCTCAACAAGCTTGATCTCATCTGAATAGATATCAATTCTCAGCATTATGTTTAATTACAAACAAATAAAGTAATGTGCTATTTCTTCTATCATCTGATAAAAAGCTGTCACTTTGGTGGCTACATAAATTATCTGTCAAAACTTGCTGACAGAATTTTGGTGCACAAATCACATTCCATATCTCATGAACCATTCAATGAAGATTCGTTTTAAGTAAAAATGGGAGAGATTACAGTTTAATGAGCTAGAATTAGTTTCAAGATATTCACTGCAACAGTTACATAACAGATATATAACAGTAATGTAATAATTACCTTAAAATTCTGAAATCAATAAAATAATTGTTACACATCACCATGAGGACAAAAATACAGAGTAAAAAGTTTTAACTTCAAAATGATAAATAATTTCCCACTATCTATTCTGTTGATCACAAACTTTTGCCAAAACTAAATTTTAAAAAAATGTTGCAGAAACTAAGTTGCCTGAGATTCTGTATTAAAAGAATTAGTACTGTAGGGAAAAATTACACAAAACAGATCCACACTGGTTTGTTGGAAGAAAATACTACTGACAGGAGTGGTAGAACCATAAACTACAAATATGCAGAACTGATAAATGACTATGACAGATGATTTTAGAAAGTTTTACACTACCATTTTTCATAGATTAAAATATACAATAATAGGTTAATCATTAAAAAATAAACTGTTTTTGTGCATGACTCCTTCCAAAATGTAAATATGGTAGCTAAAATAATCTAACACGAGTAAATTCAAAAGTGCCTCCTGATAAACAAAAATACTTTTAGTGATGGTGTTAGACAATAAAGTAGAAAGATGTTATATTTTAAAGATTTTAAACTCTGGCTGATCCCAATCACCTTAAAAATACTGATCTAGTGACTATTGCACAAATACAGGCTATCTCAGAACTATGGAACCGTAAATATTCTTACTATGCCAGTGGACACATAAAACTAGAGAGGAGAAACAGAGAGAAAAGGGAAGGAGAGTTATAAGAGCATCATATTTGTTGAAAGTACTCAATTTCTTGACTTTGCATCTTTTTAAAAATTATAGTTTACAGTTTACTTACTTTATTCCTCAAAATTTAGCACTCAATAGTTTTATTTAAAGTATAATAAAATACATTATCCTAGAACAATGAGAATCCACACCCACAAAGCAAAACCAAACAATCAAAAATAATGTTTGATGCATAAGAGATATTTTCTGTGTTCTAAAGAGTAATACAGTCAAAATAGTATTTTAATGGAAAACATTTTTATCCACTGTATTTTGCTTTTCATTACTTTAACCTGATTTGAAGACTAAGTCAGATCCCATTTTGACTTCTGTTTGCAGATTTTAAGACTATCTGAGGATACTATGAGATTGTATTTTAAATACTTTTACATCTCTGAGAAGTGGTGGCCACAATGACATTAATAGAAACCATTTTAACATAGCTATATCCCACCTTCTTTGAATGATGAAAGTTTTCAAAATTAACATGAGTTTTGTTATAAAGAGAAGTGAGAATCAGGTGTTCTGAGCCAGAGGAGGCCGCTACGGGCAGCAAGAAGGAATTTGACTTGATTTTGCTCCAGACAACCCATTAGAGATGATGAATGAGAATCCCTGAGAAGCTGGGACCCTATTACTCGGACACGTCATGCACTCTGAAGTGTAAAATGCCTGACTGTAAATACTAATGTCGCTAACTGTGTTAAAACAAACAAACAAACAAACAAAAAACACTCTTGAAAATAAACACTCCTTTACAAATAAATGACAGAATAGATCGAAGAAAAGGAACTTGTCTTCCGTAAATTTCTCATTATGTGTGTAATCATGTTATTTTACCATTCTAATACTAATATAAAATACTGTATCAGCGTGTGGGATTTTAGCTACACCTTCTAATAAATTTCTAGCATGCTTGTCATGTAAGAAGAGTGTCATACATAAGTAACTTGTGTACCCAGAATCAATTTTAAGACAAAGTAAAAATACTCACAGAGAGAAAAAATAAACAAAATAGAGAAGGGAAGGGATGAGGTGGGAAAGGAGGAGAGGGGAGCGGAGGGGAAGGAAAAAGAGAGGAGATGAGGAGTAGAGAGGAAAAGAGAAAAGAGGCCATTTTCCCGCCATATTGGTCCGAACCCACTCCCGGGTGCCTTGGAAAGTTGTAACCTCGCATATTCAAGATTTCTGTCTGTTTCTGTCTCTGTCTGTGTCTATCTGTCTCCCCCTCCCCCCCGTTTCTCCATCTCCGTCTCTGTCTCTCTCTTTCTCTCCCAAGCACTTCGGACGTTTATCTTCATTGGCCCTCCCGCGTCTTCTCTAACTTCAGTTTCTACCACAGCCATGTCGAAGCCTGTTTCTCTGACTCTCTCTTCCCTGAGAGTTTGCTGATGCTAGCCTTGGCCCCTCCTTTGTGTGGTTCTCTCTCTCACTTCCACAGAGCAACTGGATTCTGCGAGTCTTTCCCTGAAGGACAAACCAGACTCTGAGCCCAGGACCTGGTGGGAACCACTGAGCCATGGCGTTGGCGATGGTGGGACCCGGCAGTGGCTGCCGCTCAGCGTCTTCCCTTGGAAGACTTTTCAAACTTGCCCTGCAAGGTCTCTGAGTAAAGTGATTTACTTCTATTTTCAGCCACTCCCATATGGTTTTCGCTTTGCTGTGTCCTTCGAGCTCTGTTAGTGTTTCCTCTCTTTACAACCCCAGGAAAGAACGTGGGGAAAACCTGAGTGACCTGTGGGTGCTGTTGTTCCTGCTACTCGATGCTGGATCTTCAAATTTGATTTAAGTGAAAGGAGTTTGCATTTATCATTAATATTTATGTCATTAGTATATATTTGTGGTACATATTGAGTGCATAAATCTTGAAGAACCCCTAAATGTACACGTACATATCAGATCTTGACCTTTTTGCTTCATCTTCTAATCCTCTCCTTGTAACCTCAACCCTCAAAACCCCTTCCTCTTTCCATAAAGTATCTCTCTCTGTTTCCTATCATATTTTATTTTGTCTTTTACGTACTTTGTTTTTTCTGGTAAGAGGGATCGAACTCAGCACCTTATGCTTGAGAGGCGGCACGGCCCCACTGAAATGCATGTTTGGCACTCTTTGGGATTTCAAGAATCTAAAATAATTGTATCAGTCTAGTTGATAAATTTTATTTATCACTCAACAGATCACTCTGGGCAAAATCTTTTTTTTTTTTTTTTTTT
>PVIR01036376.1:0-15855 GCA_004026965.1 Petromus typicus
AAAAAAAAAAAAAAAAACCTAAAAAAAAAAATCCTCCAAGGGCCTCTCCTCCTAGATCTCCATGCTGACAGGTCTTCTCTGCCTGAAGCACCATACACCCCTGGGATTCCCTGCCCCAAGCCATGGCATCTTTGAAGTAACCTACATATAACCTCAGGATGTCCCCACGTGTGTTCCACCATGCATTACCTGCACCCTCCCTGGGCCGCGTGGGTAATTCCCACAGTACACGGTGATCGCTGTCCATTCAGTCAGCGCACTAACTTGCCAGCTAGTTTAGGACCTCGATGCTTCACATTAGCTCTTGTATGCAATGCCCGGACAAAAACAGGTACACAGCTGCCATCTAATCAATATATTTTGAATTCAAGTAACACTTTTTAAACTATAAGACAGAGCAAAAGCATTTGCTAATCAAAGAACTGCACTGACGCTGTTCCGGTCAATGGATGGGAGGAGAATGCTCAGAGGCTTAAGCTTTTTAAGATCCTTTATGCCTGGACTGCAGTATTCCATTATATCAGTTAACCTACATTTGTCACAAAACAGTGCAGTGTGTCACTGACCCACTTTGTTTCATTTCTTTGCTAGTCAATGACATCCACATGTCACTACAAACTGTATTTTTAACTGAGAAATTAAATGTATTTGCCCTGGATTTACCCAAGCGCACTCAGAAAGCATTAGGATTCACCCCCAGGCCCCACAGCCTAATCCATTAGTGGCTTTGAACAAACAGTTTAGGCTTAAGCTTTCTCATCGTTGGCCACCCAGTCCATTAAATGAAGACAAGAACATGAACAGCACAGGCAGGAAGCTACCGCCCCATCCCCAGCCCTGAGCCCAGCCCTGAGCTGGACATGGCCAGTGTTGTTGAAAACGGAGCCACAAAGCCAGCAGGAGAAGGACGGAGGGTATGTCAGGATCCTTGGGCTGCCATCTCCAAACACCATAGCCAAGGTGGTAATTGAAACAAGGGAAATTTATTTTCTCGAAGCCACTGGGGCTAGAAGTCCTTGACCAAGGTACAGTTGGGGCTAGTTTCTAGGAGATCTTTCTCCACCTGGTCCTCTGTCCACATCTGCCCAATCTTCTGCATACTCTCGTAAAGAGAGTATCCTGGTATCTCTTCCTTTTCTTAGAAAGACGCCAGCCTTACTGGAAGGACCCTCATCTTTATGTTCTCGTAAAAATGTAATTACCTATTGAAAGGCCCAGTCTCCAAATAAAGTCACACTGTATGAACTCAGGTGGAGAGGGGCACAATGTGGTCCATAACAGAAGCAAACTAAGGAGCACCCACTGAGCACAAATATCTAGTCCTAAGAGGCAAAATGAGAGTTTCTCTACATTCCTGGAAGGAGATGTACAGCAGGGGGAAAAAATACTCCACCATTGTCACAGACTGAATTATGTCCACGGGTTCATGTTAAAGACTCAATGCCCAGTACACCTCGGAATCTGATCTGACTTGGAAATGGGCTCCGTGGATGTCATAGTTCCAATGAGGTCGTATTACAAAGGGCAGACCCAAACCCAGCAAGAACAACAGACAGGCACACAGGGAGGACGCCACACGAAGACGAAGACAGAAACTGAAGTCATGGGTCCACAAGCCAAGGACCATCCAAGATCACCAACGAAGTGCCAGTAGCTAAGGGAGAAGCCAAGAGTCTGCCCCACTAAAGGAACCAGCCCTGACCTGCTGGCACAGACATCTGAGACATCAGCGTTCTATAAATTGGAGTCCCGCTGTTTATGCCACGAGACCGGTGGCACTTTGCTATGCCAGCCTTAGGAACTAAAACAGCTTCTCTTCTAACTTATTCGTCTCAGGAAGCCAGAGGCCTTGGTTGGTCGCCAAAGCTGGGAGCAGATGTTGAGCCTCCAGGCCGAGCTCTTCTGGGAACCGACCACCTTCAGACCCACCTCCTCCCGGACCCTGTTCCTGGAATTGGCAACTTTGCAAGCAGCGAGGGTGGTGAGCAGTCCATTGGGTCTTCACTCCCAAGCCTGCTCTCCAACTGCCTTGATCTGTAACAATGCTGATATTTTGACCTCCATCTGTCAGAATTCTGTGTTAATGTAGCAACAACCTCTAAACTCAGAGGGGAAGGAAGCAATTCATTATCACCCTTCCGGGACCTACGGTGGCTTCCTCTACATGGTGCCACCGGACATCATGCTCACACAGCCCCGCTGATGTCCATGTGTAAAGGAAGGACTTGTCTCTGGATGTCACACTCCACGTGTGTCTCCCACATTTCATGGGTTAGAAACTTAATCCTCAGATGAGTATGTTGATGGTAACTGGAGGTGGTGCCTTCTGTGCAGCTATTAGGATTAGATACAGTCACAGGGTGAATGAAACCCCCATGATTCCTCATGATGACGGCTTTTATGAAGAAGAGAAGCCTGAGCTGGCACATACTTGCACCAAGCCCTCTGCTGTGTTATAATGTAGCAGGAAAGCCTTAGCCAGGGCCAGGACCATGCTCTTGGACTTCACAGCTTCCAGAAACATGAGCTAAACACTGTTGTAAGTTCCCTGGTCTCGAGCATTTTGTTACAGCAACAGAACATATCCTAAAACACTCGCCTACCGCCACAGGACTACTCAGCAGAACAGCCAGGAGTCCAACCTGGGTCCAAGGCAAACTCCGCATTTTTGCAATATAAGCAATGTGCTCACCTGGGTGTGCAGCCTCCTCAACAGGAGGAGGAGGTTTTATATCATTGGTAAAGATCAGAAAGGGGGCAGGGAGAAAACCCAGTTACTTATTAGTAAGAACCAATAAAATCAAGTAGCCCTGAGCATTCTAAACCAAACAGCACCCAGTCACCTATGGAAGCAGCCAAGAGAAACAACTTACCCAGCACGAGGGAGAAGCTGTCAATATTTTAGGCTTAATAATGAGACTATTTCAAGTGCAGTCCTACCTGGCCAGGAGCTACCTGAACAGAAATGCTTTACCCTCCGTAATCACACCAGCATCATATGGCATCAGCATTCACAAGGTGGGGGTACTTTGAAACAAACAGCTTCTAAAGAAACTACCCTAAGTCCTAAGAGTAGAAGAGAAGAAACATCATTGTCAATACAGTAATTTACCTGACAGAAGCAAGAAATGATCTAAACTCACTGCAATAAAATTCATTACAGATGCACTCAAACAGTTCTATTTAAATTTATGTGCTAAACTAACAAGGTTTGCAAGAGTGCTCCAAATGTGACTCCACATTAAGTGTCTGCCACTGAGGCCAGTGGTGTCCTTTGGCTACAAAGGGAGGGAGAAAAGGAGGGAGGGGAAGAGGGGAGAGCATTCATGCTTGGAATCAATCTAGAAAAGGTGAGCTTAACAGTTCCAGCCCACCTAGAGTAACAGGATCAGCATGGGAAAACAAATTCATTTCAGAGACGTCTTTGACAACCTGGAGAACAACCCCTAAAAGGCATCGAGAATCCGTACTGTCTATAAACAAAGTCAAGGAATGAAAAGTTGAAGGAAACAATAAAGAATGCTGTGGAAAGAGGGATACGGCGTGGCCATAGCTGCCCACGGCCATGATCTTCAGAGCTCTGGGGGCCCTGAACTCAGTGTGAAGCCACTGGACGAGGGACTTCAACTCAGTATTAAAATCAGAGATGTGCAGGAAAATGCTGCAAGAATTGGCTTTGTCCTAAAGTGCTGATGACCAAATGCACGTAAGTAGGAGACTAGAGAGAGTCTGTGGCTCAGGAATAAGGAGCACCAGGCTTCCTGAGCTCCGCAGTGACGTCCACTCCAGGTGCCAAGGGCACAGTCAACAGTCCAAGCTGAGACTCGTCAGATAACCTGGTCCTAATCACACACCACCAGCTATTCTCACTCACAACACTTGGGCATCAAATGTGTAAGCTGGAGGCTAGGAGAACCCCACACCAAAACCACCTCCCTAACTCCAGACAGCACTGGAGGACCTGCAGCTCGGTTCGGTCCTGACACTGGCTTGCGAGGATTTGACCTGTGGGGTCCACACTACCCAAGGCTGGGACAGAGATCACAGATTAGGGACTCAGTCCCACGAGACCACCCCCACTCTGGACACCAGCCACACAGGCGGCACTCACACTTCTGTGTCTGCAACCACAAACGCAACAAGGGTTCCTTCCCATGAGCTTGTCCTCAACAACGAACAGCCCACAGGACTCAGGAAAACTATTCACTGTGGGGGAAATCTCATAATGAATGTGACTCAGAAACAGCCACATGTCTGACCCAAACAGGTCAGGGTATGGCAGAGGGCGCGAGGCACCCCGTATCACCTCCGAGTGAGACCCCAGAACCGTTACAGAGGCCCCTGTGAGTAAGTCACTGGCCATGAACATTAGCTCTATTTTCAGCCTCTCTCCGTTCTACAGAAGGGAAGATGGAGTTGAAAGTTTCAACCTCAAATGACATACGTTTTTGGTCTCTGGGTTGAGCATCCTCATCCTAAAGCTACTGAGAGGCCCCTAGTGCCAATCATCTCATTAAATTATAAAAGAAGACTTTTAGTCACCCTGGGTGGTAAGGGTGTTAGCGACTGTGCGCCAGGAACATGGATAAAGACCAGGCTTCTGTTCCTTATCACACAGGCAGAGCTTGAGGCAATCTGCCCTGCACACAGCCCCAGAGAGCCGACCTTCTGGTCACCAGGGAATGAGGCTGGCATGGGGACATCGACGGAGAGCTCATGTCTCCATTCCAGGGGCCGTGCCTATTTGTGTCGCTCCTCTGTGGTGCCAGCTTCTGGCGGGAGGTGGGAGGGGAGAGTGCGGCACGGGAGCCGTACACAGCAGAAGGGCAACACAGCACACAGCTGACACCAGGGACACGCCTACCCGCCACCCAAGTGCATCTGGCGGAGGGACAGAGGCTTGCCGGTCCCCAAGTGAACCAGAAGTGTCCCCCACCAAGGCCACTCAGAGCTGAGAACATCGTGGGAGAACTGGGCCACGACCCAGAGCAGGCCAGCCGCTGCACGTGGGTCATCTTTAATCATCATTGGCCACATGGTAACGAAAGCGTTGAGCCTACTTTATAGAGGAAGGTGCAAAAATTCAGACACCGAGCAGCCTGGCCTGGGCTGTGCCGCTGGTGCAGGACCCAGGACACGAACCCGGGCGTGCATAGCGCTGAAGGTCACGGCTCAGCATCACACCCACCACGCCTTCTCCTGTACTCCCTGACCTGTGCTGAGCAAGAAAGAGGCGTATTAACAACACAAGTGCATCTGACAAGCTAAAGCCAGGAGGTCCCAAAGCAAACGGTGCCAGAATCTCCCCCCGAGATCAAATCCTCTCCCTCCTTTGTTCTACAAAGTCTCAGGTCTTGAAAGCCCCCACACACACGCTGCACCCCAAGCTCCAGAAGATTCCGTGTGTAAAAGGCAGAGTGGGTCTTGTGCCAGGAAGTCAGAGGCAGTTTATTTCAGTCTTGATGTTAAGACAGCCAGCACCAGGTTGAGGCTGAGAAATGCTCCTTCTAATTAAAACTTTATTTTCAAACACATGTCACAGTTTCAACATGGTGAGACTCATTTCTTGCTCTGTGGATTTCTAAGAGTAGAAACAGCTGCTGCTACTGACAAGCTCTCCCATTCATTTGGGGACAACCAGACGATCCTGGCGGGCAGAGAGGCCCTGGTACACCCAGGACAGTAGCAATGAGGGTCCCGCGAGCTGTCCAGAGAACTGCAAAAGCAGAAACAAGGAGGAAGGAGGGACCACTGTAGACGTCGCCAACACTGCAACTGGCACTTCATGATGGGGGCTGTCCATGCAGGCAAGCAGCAGGCTGATAAATCTGCGTATAGCACCAAAGTCAAAATCCTCTCTTGCTCTCTGGTAGGGAGACTGAGGCCAGCCAAGAAGTCTCAAATGGATTCAAAGCCTCCTGAGAAAAGGACAGGAACCAGGCTTTTTCAGATCTGCTCAAGGCTGAAAAAGGAATATTCGGGCCAGGGATTTGGCTCAGTGGTTCCAGTGCCTGTCTTGCAAATACAAGGACCCGGGTTTGATCCCTGGTAACCACATACAACAATGTTGGGTATGGAGACTCCGGCCCACCAGCAATCAGAACCACATACCACAGTGCCGGGCGTGGTGGCTCACGCCTTCTAACCCCAGCATTCAGGAGGCAGAAGCAGGATTGCTGGGTTGGAGGCTGAGTTCAGGACCAGCCAGAACTACAAAAATGAGACCCTGTCTCGAAAAAAAAAGAAAGAAAGAAAAAGGAATATTCATGGCTAGAGGCTGTTCACATTCCCACAAAATTCATGTGCTGAATCCTCCCCCATGCATTGGTAGTATTAGGAGGTAAGCCCTTTGGGAAGTGATCATGTCCTACAGTGGAGCACTTCCACAAAGGAGTGACCCCAAGAAACGTCCACCATGTGAGGAGACCATGAATGGGGGCTGCTTGTGCACCCGGAAGCAGCCTTCACCAGACACAAATCTGTGGCACCCTGATCTTGTACTTCCAGCACCCCACAAGTGTGCTGTCAACCAGCCAGCCCAGCCAGTGATCCGTTCTCTTACATCATCCTGAACAGGGTGAGACACCTGAAAAACATTGTGCCCCAAATGTGTGTCGGTCTCCATGTCCCCCCTGGACTCCACTGAGGGGTATCAGATGGGACAGTGCACAGGTCCCTGCCAAATACAGCAAGGCGCCCACACCTGTGGCCACAGCAGCACCAGGGAGCTTGCACTATGGTGGCCCCAAGCCCAGCTCCCCCCGCGACAGGGACTTAAACAAACAATGGCTCTTATAAACCAGTGTGAAATCTGGGGGAGGAACAGCACCACATGCGAGAATCTGAGAAAGGCTAAAGACAATCACTACAAGCAGTTTCAAGTCCTCTGCCCACCACGTGCTACCTAGGTAAACTGACTCAGATCCAGCTATGAAATCAGCCCAGGTCCACAGCACAGTGTGTCCTCAAATCTCAGATTTTTGCTCACCAAGGGAGGAGACCCTACAGAATGTCCAGGATGGGGGCTTGGGAGTTAGCTCAGTGGTTCCGGCACCTGTCTTGCAAGCTCAGGGACCCGGGTTCAATTCCCCGGTAACC
This sequence comes from Petromus typicus, assembly GCA_004026965.1. Taxonomy (NCBI): domain Eukaryota; kingdom Metazoa; phylum Chordata; class Mammalia; order Rodentia; family Petromuridae; genus Petromus; species Petromus typicus. The sequence goes on from PVIR01036376.1 coordinate 7,099, forward strand.
ACATACAATAGTGGGCGTGGAGACTCACGCCCAGCAGCAACCAGTACCACACACCACAGTGCCGGGCGTGGTGGCTCACGCCTGTAATCCCAGCACCCGGGAGGCAGAGGCAGGAGGATTGCTATGATGTGAGTTTGAGGCTGAGCTCAGGGCCAGCCTGAACCACAAAAAAGCGAGACCCTGTCTCAAAAAAACCTAAAAAAAAAGAATGTCCAGGCTGCAGTCCCCAACGATGGTCCATTTTCATTTAAACACCTCCATTTTGCCCAGTGCTAGTCTGAACATTTGTAGTTCCCCAAAATCCATGTCTTAAACTCTTAACCCTCAAAGGGTTGATATTAGGGGCAGCACCTTTAATATGCTGCATTAATCAGCTTTTTATTACTGTAACAAACTATATGAAGTTGGCTACTTTACAAAGATAAATGGTTCATTTGAGTCCACAGTTCTGGAAATGCAGGCTCTATTAGGCCTCATTTGGTAATGACACCAGGACTCAAGCCTAAGGCCTCCTCCTCATCTTACCCTAATTGCTTCCCAGTCACCACCTCCACACACCACAGGGGACCAAGTTTCCACCCCCTCATTGCCATTAACCTATGACTTTAGGGGTTAACTATAGTACATGAAGCTGTGGGGAAAACCCAGACAATGCACACCCAAACCCGCAGAGTGATTAGGTCAGAAGGGTTCTGGAGCCCCACAAAGACCTAGCTCACCCCTTCTACCTTATAGGGACCCAAAAGAAAGTCACGATCGATTGCAAACCAGAAAACAAGTTCTGACTCGGTACCATCTGGCTAAGCAGCACCTTGGTCTTGGACTTCTCAGCGTCCAGGATGGTGAGAAACATTTGCTATTTACTAATGATCTGGTTTCTGATATTATTATAGCAACTGAAGTGGACTAAGACAGCCAGGTCAGGCGTTAGGAGAGACATTCCATCTTTCCCCACATGTGGCTGAGAAGCAGAGCCTCCAGGAAGTGCAGCTCTGCAAAATGGAAAGGAGACCACAAGCGAAGAAGTGGGTGGTGCACACCACAAATCTGCCCTGGAGACACACACCAAGTTGAGGATAATAAATCCACAGAGGGGCAGAGAAATCGGAGCAGACCCAGAGCAGCAAGCTGCTTCACAGAGGCTGGACCACTCCGCACCCCACAGCTCGCACACGTCCCGGCTGATCCCGGGCATGGAGGTCAGGTGTCTCTCAGATACAGAGAGACACTTGGCACAGTGTCTCTCAGATACAGAGTACACTTTGGCACCTACGGTGGCTCTGAAGGGCCATGTGGCAAAGGTCTGGTCACCAACCTGTGACACTACAGAAAAGCAGCAGAACCTTCAAGAGAGGGGGCCAGTGGACGACAGTTAGGACATGGAGGGGTGACTGAAGGGGATTATGAGACCCCAACCTCCATCTCTCTCCCTCTTCTGCTTCCCAGCTGCTGGGAACAGAACAAACGCCCTCCACTGCACACTCATGGTGTGGTGATGTGGTGCCTCATCACAGGCTGAAGCAATGAGTCCAAGTGACTGTGGACTAAAACTCCTGACACTGTAAACCAAAATCAACTTTTCCTCCCTCTAAGTTGATTATCTCAGGCATTTCGTCACAGTCACAGAATGCTGACTAACACAGGGCCATCTCCACTTCCCATCTCTTAGAAGAGAGAACACGCAATGATTCAGATATAAAGAAGTTACGCCGTTGGGTAGACATCTGTTACCCGATTGCGTTGCTACACTTTGAACTTGTTCCTCAAAAGTTCATGTATCAGGAAGTCTGAGCCCCCAAACAGCGTTCCTGGCTTTATAAAAAGAAAGACCTACCTGAGATGCTGGCTCTGTCTCACCACGTGGTGTCCCCGCCACGTTCTGATGCGTCAACAGGCCCTCATCAGACGTCAAGATGATGCCGGGGCCATACTCTTGATGGCCCAGCTCCAAAGCATGAGCCAAGAAAACCTCTGTTCTTTCTAAATTACCTCGTCTGGGGGATTTTGCTACAGCAACAGAAAACCAACTAGGCATCTTCTAATAAAATTCAGCTCATGAGGCCGGGGAGTTAGCTCAGTGGTTCTGGCGCCTGTCTTGCAAGCGCAAGGGCCGGGGTTTGATCCCCAATAACCACATACAATCCTGGGCATGGAGACTCACGCCCAGCAGCAATCAGTACCACACACCACAATGCCAGGTGTGGTGGCTCACACCTGTAATCCCAGCCCTCGGGAGGCAGAGGCAGGAGGACTGCTGTGATGTGAGTTGGAGGCTGAGCTCAGGGCCAGCCTGAACCACAAAGAGAGACCCTGTCTCAATTAAAAAAAAAAAAAAATTTCAGCTCATGATCACAGAATAGAAAAATGAGACGTGTTATGTCACTGTTGCCTGATATCTTGGAGATGGAGGCAGAAGGAGGCAAGAGCTAACTGTGGGATAGACGTCAGGATTTAGATGCTGACTCTCAAACTTCAAGTGATGCTAGGCGCTTAGCTGAATCCTAGGGCCCACCACGGCATCGGGAACCTCAGTAGAGCGCTCGCACTCCAGAGACAGCCTGCCCTCTACGGAGTGCAGCCCTGCAGGGACAGAGGCTCAGACAGCTCGTGCCCCCAGGAGCAGTTCCACTGCAACAGCATCGGCAGCTGCCGAGTGCTAACCAGGGCCGGGATCTGGTCTCTGCATCTTCTCAGAACGTACGGAGGGCTAAGTGTGAGACGTGTCCCCGCTTTGCAGATGGAAAAACAGAGACACAAAGAAGATAAGTGGTCATACACAAGGTCACAGCTCCGGAGCTCGGTCTCAGCTCCGCATTGCCATCGATCGCATGGAATTTCATGGAGTCTGAGTCTCGGATCCTCTGATTCCAAGGGACCCTCTTCGGGCACACAGCCCGCTCTGGAGTGAACTGCACGCCAATGAGAAGTCAGCAGCTCGCCCAGTGCTGCACCAGCTGCTAAGTCATGATTCAAAATAACTCTTGCCCACCGTCAAGTTGAACGGTGTGGGGCGTGGTTGACCTGCTGTCCCTCTGGGAGGACGGAGAACCTCAGCCACCCAGGCACTTCCTGCTCTGGATCATTCTGGAAAAGACTGGAAACCTTCGCCCCCTGACAGCTACTCAGCGGCCTCAGAGCCTCCAGCCACCCCCCAGCCAGCTGTGCCTCTCAGTCGCAGGGTGGCACTCTGTACCAACAGCAGGGGAAGGGCCTGTCACGCTGTCCTGGGCCATTCCTGGAGGGAGGAGCCAGAGCGGCAAGAGGGCAGTGGCCATCTGGGTAACGGAGCCTCCTCATGCAGGAAGATTTACTAAGCGCGTCAGGACACGGGGCTCACACCCTGGCCCTGAACGTGATAATGAGTCTTTTTACCACAACCAATATTTTAAAAATCTTTTGAAGCAAAAAAAATGTGTAATTATGCTATATGTCTTCTCTCATCTTTTTTTATTAATAGTATTGTGAAATAGGTACATTTTATATACATCTCATGATCATACTCAACATTAATAATTTGTACCAGTATATGACCTGACTTGATTCTCATTTCTTCCTGTTCCCCTACCCACCCTACAACCCCCACCCCCTGTAGACGCAAGTTTTGTTTCCCTTTTTATTTGTTACCATCATCATTCTTACGGATCATCTCAGCAGGGCTGCAGGCGGTGGCGGGGCTTCCTGCCCCCTCCCTGTGCTCAAAAGGCCCAGCCTGGGCAGCTTCCCAGCGGGAGCCCAGGGGTCCCACCCGGGCAACCTAGGGAACGGAGCGCTTCGCCCACAGCCCGGGACCTGACGGAGTCCCACCAGGCTGGCTGAGCTCTTCTGCTGCGCCCTGGACCAAGCTCTCACACGGAGGGAGCGGCGGTCCCGCTAGAACCACCACCCTCAGGGTAACTCGGTCCACAGCCCCGAAGGGGAGCCCTCCGATCCACGGAGCTTCGCGTCTCCACTTCTCACTATCAGGACAGAGGCTGCCTCACCGTGACGTTTGGAGGGGACATTTCCACCACAGCAGGCGCAGGGTCACGGCCACAGACAGGTCCCTGCCTGGATTCCAGGGCACAGGGACGCTGCAGCCTGGATGCTTCGAGCAAAACAGATACACAGAGGCTGGTGAGGGCGCCTGGTCACTCCCAGGTTTGTTCGGCAGGGCCCGGACAGACAGCCCCGAAGACAAAGCTCAGAGGTCAGTACAGGGGTTTGTAGCGGCTTCCGCAGGCCCTGAAGCAGGCAGGCCTTCTGGAAGGTGACAGATGGGGCCTTACGGCTGACTTGCTGTGAGGAGGTGGGCTGGTCGGAGCGGGCACAGGGCCGAGGCTTGGAGGGGTGCAGCTCCGCCGCCCGGCCCCTCCCTTCATGTCTGCTTCCGGGTCGCCAAGCCGCGAACAGCTGTCCTCTGCCAGCGCTGCCCACCGTGCCCTTCCGCCTTGAGCCAGCCTCTGTGGACTGAAACCTCCACCCACGGTGGGCCAAATCCAGCCTCCCCTCATTCAGGCTGCAGGTGTCAGGTATGAACTCCGAGCAACAGGAAAGTAACCGAGACGGTCTCGGAACTCAGGCGGGCCCTGCTCACCCCGCAGACATCCAGCGATGTGCGGGTACACTTCAGGGAGCCCCGATTCCTAGCAGGCCCCGCCACGCTACCACAGCGCAAGTCTCACACAAGTCTCACGCCGAGTCCACAACCCCAAGTGTCACACCACCAACCCTGATAAACCCTGGTCTAAGCTCCTCAGAACATCCTGTTTCCCTCGGCCAGAAACAAGCTGCAGCCCCACGACAGGGAGCAGACAGGGCGTGGCACCACGCTGGCTCCTGGGATTTAGAAGTGTCTAGCGGGAAATGCTAACGCTGGGCAGTCCGTAGCAGCAGGGAAGCGTAGGACTCCCGCAACCCGCAATCCGCAGAGGCTCAAATCCCCGTGAAACACACCGTGCTGGCATGAAATCTACACACCACCTCACAGACGCGAAAGATCGTCTCCAGGCTGCCTGTGATAGCCAACACCGTGTAAACAATATGTAAAGAGTTTTACTGCTCCACTCAGAGAATCAAAAAGCAAACTGCCGTACATTTTCAGTACAGATAAAGTATAGATGGGAGTTTGGGGAGGGGGGTTAAAATATTTTTCAACTCAATTGGCTTCATGAATGTAAGGATGGAGAGCCCGCAGGAGGGGGAACCAACTGTCAGAGATCTTTACAAACACTCCTCACAACGTCCTAATCCCCATTTCACAGACAAGGATGACATGGCAGCGGGGTGTGGTGACACATGCCTTTCTCAGCTACTCAGGAGGCTGAAGCAGGAGGATCACAAGCGCAGGTTAGCCTGGGCAACTTAGCAAGGCTCCGTTCTCACAAAAGCCAAAGGGCCAGGCCAAGCACAGTTGCACAGGCCTCTAATCTCAGTATTCAGGATGCTGAGACAGGAGAATCTCTGTGAATGTGAGGCCATCCTGGGCTGCACATTGAATTCCAGCCCAGACTGAACTACCTAATGAGATCCTAACTCAAAAAATTCAAAAAGTAAATTTTCAAAAGAGGTGTAGATATAGAAATCCCCCGGTTCAATCCCCATACACACACACAATCTTCAAGAAGAAACATAAAAATGACCCGTCTTAGTTTGGGGTGCTGTGCTATAGCAAAGTATCCTAACACTTGTAAATGGAAATATCACATATGTCTTAGAAGTAGAGTTGGGATTTGAACCTGAGAACTCTGACCCCAGGAGTATTCACTAACAGGGAAATATAAATTCTGTCTTCATTTTGTGTGATCCTCACTGTGGATTGACAAGAAAAAGGGGTGGGGGGAGGAAGGTCAGAGAAAAGGAAGGAGACAGAGGAAATGACATGGATACAGGTGACAAAAACGTACACCGACATGCCGACGGCAGTGTGTGGACGCACTGAGTTAAGGGGTAACTCTGGTGTTCTTCTCGGCTCCTTCCTGTGTTTTCTTCGTTCTCTCCAGGGAAAATGTATTTCATACCCCCTAAAAAAATCACAAGCCTACATCTCATACATTGTCAGCACTGGGCAAGACAAGCTAACAGTAACGACCGTGCTGGGCGAAGAGATGCACTCTCCTTGGCAGATGGAAGGGACAACCCGCGTCCCTCAGGCGTCACAGCTGCGCCACAGCCCACAGCCCATCTGAAGAGGGGTACAGATGGCACTCCGAGCTGAGACCACGCGACAGCTCCTGCCCCAGCGCCCAGCAGCAAGACCAGAGCAGAGGGAGGTCGGAGCGGGTCCGGCCTCGCCTGACGTGGATTCCAGGCTCTCGGGGCCTCAGAACAACTCCCAAGACAGTAAGGTTTCCAGACTGCAAAAATGTTCTTTTATCGGCTTTATTAGCTGGTAGGAATGAGTGGGAAAAAGGCAGATTCTTTATCCCTAGCTTAATGTGAAAGTTTGTTTTATGAAAAATGAGAAAAGAATTCTAGATTCTCTGCAAAGTCGGCTTTTCCAGTTTTTTTCCAGAGATCATGTCTGGTAGTTCTCACTGTCTGCACGTAGTCATCTCCCACCAGCACAAACCACGCCGGGCAGGGGTGACACTAGCCACTGAGTCTTTTCTGTTACTGCTCTGGGCTGACTAAGAGAAACACGGTGAGATGTCCAAGGACCATGCTTCGGGGTCGTGGGGCGGCCCCAAATTCTCTCCACTTTCTGGAAAATGAGTCAGTTCATAGTCATATAAAAAAAAAATTCTTGAAACTATCCCAAATTTCAGAAAGAATCTCTAAAACTTAAGATGCCATACCCAAAAATGCACAGATTGAAAATATCCAAAAGTCACCATGAGATAAGGCAAGGAACAGAATGATTTTTTTTTAAGGCCAACAGCAGGCGTAGGCCTTATACTTTAAAATAACTTCCTAGTTGTATTTCCAAGAACCACTCCAGACACTCTGTGCTCCGGCTCACATTCTCAGGCTCAGACAGAGATCAGCACTTACCCAGAGCCTCAGTTAGACACGATGTAAACCAACAAGCATGACCACTGTCTCCATGCCTACAACTGGAGAGATCTAGCCACTTGACAAGGGGAGGCCAGAAGATCAAGAAACGAAGTCCACTGAGCAATTCTAGGAAATCTTTCTGCCGAAGAAGAGAGACAAATTGAAGAAAGTGCTTGTTTTGTTCTGGGCGAGCTACAAAGCTCTCTCACCAGGTAGGGTGGGCCAGGAAAGTATAAAGAATTCATGGATCTGCAGCCATTGCGAGCTGTCAAAGTGACCATGGACCGACCCTTCGAGGTTCTAAGCCCCACGATGTTGAAAGTGTGCTTTAGCTAGGTTTCTGTCTCTAGCAACCCAAGTCATCATAACTGGCGGAACTCTACACTAACCCTCACTGTTAGACCCCAGGATCTGACAGGCACCTGTGAGAGGAAAGAGAAGGTGCAGGTCCTCCGGGCCAGACCCCCAGTGAGACAGAATGAGGACAAGTGACAGCACTCCCCCTCCACACGCAGCCGGGAGCCCACCACTAGGCCACGCCAGAGATACCTTCAAGAGTATGCAAGCAGTAGAAGATATCTGGGGGTCATATGAAAGTCAGGATTCTAAAGATCTCTCATAGCCGGCCACCTGCTACATCATCCTCAAATTTAGACCTAAAACTGACAGATCTGTAAGGCTGTGAGAAGAAAAGGCCCCAAATCAGTCTCCTCAGGAAATGGGGGCTGGTGCAGAGCACGAGGAGCAGATAACAGTCACACACGAATCATCCCGTCAGAGAGGGAAGCTTCATGTAGGGCTCTCCCCTCTCAGGAAACTGACATAAACAATCACACCATCTGACTGGACGGGAAACTGCTCTGCCATGTGGCTACAAAAACAGACTTCCACACAAGCATCCAAGTCATCCTATTATACATGTACTTACATGCACACACACACACACACACAAATGTGCAATTTAAAAATTTACCTATCACACTATAATATACACGGACACCCCAAAAAAGTGCATGTGCACCTAGTGAAAAGAACAGAAGGAATTCTGAAAAATAAGGGTCGTCCAGGTGTGTTTTAATAAAGCTACCTTTTTAGTGACATTTAGTTGGCAGTTAAAATATGGTGTTTTTTTTTTTTGAGACAGGGTCTCTCTTTGTAGTTTAGGCTAGCCCTGAGCTCAGCCTCAAACTCACATCACAGCAATCCTCCTGCCTCTGCCTCCTGAGTGCTGGGATGACAGGCGTGAGCCACCACACCCAGCACTGTGGTATGTGGTCCTGGTTGCTTCTAGGCGTGAGTCTCCATGCCCAGTGTGGTATGTGGTTACCGGTGATCGAACTGGGCCCTTGCACTTGCAAGACGGGCGCTGGAACCACTGAGCTAAATCCCCAGCTCTCATGTTTATTTTTTGTGGTGCTGGGGATTGAACTGAAGATCTCTGCACTGAGCTCTATTTTCAGTCTCTTCCCTTTTTTAAGATAGTATCTCACCAAGTCCCCAGGCTGGACTCAAACTTATAGTCCTCTGCCTTAACCTCCCAGAGCCCTGGGATAACAGATGTGAACCCTAACTTCCAAGCAAAATATCCATTTTTTTAATGAAGTTGTTGAAGTCGATCACTTCTCAGCCTTTCAGCTGAGATGAAGTATAAAGTTGCATAAGCTCCACATGAATTTCCACATCGTGACCAGTACTTAAGACTGAAGACTCACTAAAACCACTTGGTGACCCTCTTACCTTTAGTAACTCGGTCTCACACACATCTGAGTGCCAAGTACATACCAG
>PVIR01036377.1:0-15871 GCA_004026965.1 Petromus typicus
GTGCTGTGGGGCTGCCTGCACGTGTACCAGCGCATGATCGACAAGGCGGAGGACGTTTGCCTGTTCGTGGCGCAGCCCGGGGAGCTGGTGGGGCAGCTGGCGGTGCTCACCGGGGAGCCGCTCATCTTCACCCTGCGCGCCCAGCGCGACTGCACCTTCCTGCGCATCTCCAAGTCCGACTTCTATGAGTACGACTGGGCCTGAGCTTGGGCGGGGGCGGCCCTGGAAAGACCCGGAGGAGGCCAAGCCCCAAGCCTGAGATGTGGCCTCCCCACCTTGGGTTTTTCTCCGGTCTCCACCCCCTCTGGAGGCTCCTGAAAGACCCCCAGCCGTGCACCCCTCCCTCCCGCAGGATCATGCGCGCGCAGCCCAGTGTGGTCCTCAGCGCGGCGCACACGGTGGCCGCCCGGATGTCGTCCTTCGTGCGCCAGATGGACTTCGCCATCGACTGGACGTCCGTGGAGGCGGGACGCGCCCTGTACAGGTGCAATGCCAGCTTCCACGCCCCCTGCTCAGGCCCCACCCAGGGGAAGGCCCCACTCCGCCTGACCCCCAACGCACCCACTGCATCCCCCAGGCAGGGCGACCGCTCCGACTGCACCTACATCGTGCTCAACGGGCGGCTGCGCAGCGTCATCCAGCGGGGCAGCGGCAAGAAGGAGCTGGTGGGGGAGTATGGCCGCGGGGACCTCATCGGAGTGGTGAGCACGACCCTCCGCCTCTGCCAGGGCCCCACCCAGCACCCTGGTGATCTGTACTCTGAGCACGTGGCAAGCGAGCCCCACCTGGTCCTCTTCCCCAGCTACTCTCCCGGGAAGCCACGGGGTGACGAGTCTGCTCTGAAGGCCTTCAGAGTCTATTTAGCCTCTTCGAGCGAAGGGGGCATGCCCTCCCATTACAGATTCCTGTCTTCCGGCTCCCCGGGGGCCCTCGAGGGTAGCAGGCCAGGCTTGGCTCACTGCACCCCATCTTGGGGGCCCCATCGGCACCCACAGTCGGGTTTCAGCCCAAACACCTGGTCATGCTCCCCGTCACTCGCGCAGGTGGAGGCGCTGACCAGGCAGCCGCGAGCCACGACGGTGCACGCGGTGCGGGACACGGAGCTGGCCAAGCTCCCCGAGGGCACTTTGGGCCACATCAAACGGCGCTACCCGCAGGTGTGTCTTCCGGTGGGCGGGGCAGTGGGTTGCGGGGCCGGGCCTCGGGTAGGGGCGGGGCCTCAGGTAGGGGCGGGGCCTCAGCGGGACTCAAGCTGTCCCCATGGACGCGGAGCGCAGATAATGGGACCCTAGGTGCTCGTATGGAGGGTTGGTGGGATCCACACAAGTGACCACTAGTCTTCATGCCTCCAGGTCGTGACCCGCCTCATTCACCTCCTGAGCCAGAAGATCCTGGGGAATTTGCAACAGCTGCAAGGACCTTTCCCAGGTGAGAGCAGGCCGGCTCTGGGGCATGCTGGGGGATGTAGTTTGGCGTCCAGAGCATGCTGGGAAGGGAAGTCCTATGAGGACGCTGGTTGGGAAACCGTTTGCGCTTTGAATGTGCCGGGGGCGGGGTTGAAATCAGAAGTGTATCCCGGTGTCCGGTGCATGCTGGGAAATGGAGTTCTTGCTTAATGGAGTCTGCCCTCGTATTGGCAGGAGCAGCGGTGGCGGTGTCAGGGAATTAATTACAGTCATAGAGCACACGGAAAGAGCTGGGGAGGTAGCTGAGTGCAGAGCGCTTGACTAACATTATCTGGGTCCCGTTCCCAGTACCACAAGGAAAAAATACCACAGTGTCAGGGGCTGATAAGGAGCGTAGAGAAAGTAACGCAAGCTAAACTGTGTAGTGTGACCGCTGCGGCTTTCTGAGGACCAGGAGAGGGTAGCGGGCGAGGCCTAGTTCACTGCACCCCAGCTTGGGGGCCCCCATCTGACAGATGCCATGGGCCAGTTCTCCAGGAGCAGGGGCCTGGTACAAGCATTTGAGCTAACTCAGCGGGCACAGGGGACCGAGATCCTGCCAGCCAGGGGACAGCAAGGCCCAGGCACGAGGCGAGGGCCGAGGGCAGGGCCTGAGCCGTAGTGAGGAGCTGGCAAGCCGTCCACCGGCCAGAGGTGTGTTTCTCCCTCGCCGCTTTCACGTTCCGCCTCAGGAGCCCGTGGGTCCCCCGGCACAGGGATCTGGGCTGTGCAATCCGAGTGTTAAGGAGGCCGGGCACTGCTGTGCAGCCGTGCTCCAGCACCGGGCCGTGGCCTTCAGTGTGCGCAAGTCAGGGCTTGGAGCAGCTGGCAGGCAGCGGGGAGGGAAGCAGACATCCACCTCTCCAGACGCGGCTGCACAGTAAGCCTCACCCTCTGGGGTCTCAGCAGGCTCGGGGCTGGGCGTCCCCCCCCACTCGGAACTCACCAACCCGGCCAGCAACCTGTCCACAGTGGCAGTCCTCCCAGTGTGCGCGGAGGTGCCCATGATGGCCTTCACGCTGGAGCTGCAGCATGCCCTGCAAGCCATTGGTCAGTGGGGCAAAGGGCCCGGGTCGCCAGGCGTCGGTCCGCTGGACACGCCTCACTGGGGGAGAAGGAAGCGGGCCGGGCCGGGCCAGGCTCCCGGGATGGGCGGCAGGTGCTTTCTCCTGGGCTGCAGAGAAGTTTCTAACCGCCCTTCTTTGCCCATACCTAGGCCCCACGCTGCTGCTCAACAGTGACATCATCCGGGCCCGCCTGGGGGCCTCCGCGCTGGACAGGTGTGTGTGGGGGGGAGGGGTGGAGGTGGAGGGAAGCCGGGAGCCGAGGGCCCGTCTGGAGCCTCAGGTCCCTTCGGATGGACGAGCCCTCTCCCCAGCTGGGCAGCTTCCCCCTGACCTCTGCTGTGGGACTGGTGTCTAGGGAGCGCGGGCCCGATCAGCCCCGTGATGGCCGGGACCCCTCCCGTTCCACCCCAGCATCCAGGAGTTCCGGCTGTCGGGGTGGCTGGCCCAGCAGGAGGACACGCACCGCATCGTGCTCTATCAGACGGACGCGTCACTCACGCCCTGGACCGTGCGCTGCCTGCGCCAGGCTGACTGCATCCTCATCGTGGGCTTGGGCGACCAGGAGCCCACTCTCGGCCAGGTCCGGAGCCACACGGCGACACCCCCAGCGCCCCCACCCCGAGGTCGGCCAGGGACCCCGCCTGCCCAGGTGGGGCGGGGCAGACCAGTGACGCCGCGTTCCTCTGCAGCTGGAGCAGATGCTGGAGAACACGGCTGTGCGCGCCCTCAAGCAGCTGGTGCTGCTGCACCGCGAGGAGGGCCCCGGCCCCACGCGCACGGTGGAGTGGCTCAACATGCGCAGCTGGTGCTCGGGGCACTTGCACCTGCGCTGCCCGCGCCGCCTCTTCTCCCGCCGCAGCCCAGCCAAGCTGGTGAGGGGCGGACCTGGGGAAGGGCCCTGGAGGATTGGCTGACTTGCAACGTGTGTGGGTGGGCGGTGCTCCGGGTGGCCCCACCTCCAGTGGGCGTGGCCTCGGTGGGCGGTACACTGGGGAAGGGTCCCCTGGAGGGGGTTGGGTGAGGCGGGGCCTTGGGCTGAGAAAGCCGGCAAAGGTCAGGGCGGCCTGGGGGCCCAGTCCTCATCCTCCATATTCAAGGATCCCGTTTTTCCCTTGATCTCAGCACGAACTCTACGAGAAAGTCTTCTCCAGGAGAGCAGACCGGCACAGCGACTTCTCGAGATTGGCGCGGGTGCTCACGGGAAACACAATTGCCCTCGTGCTGGGCGGGGGCGGGGCCAGGTGAGGGGCGGGGCTCCTCTTGGGTGCCTGGGGGTGGACTCGCCTCCCGGGGTTGGGGCCAGGACTGGCCCTGGACAGGGGCTGTGGGCGGTGAGCCCCGCAGATTCTCACCTGGGGGCCGGGTCCCACCTCCCTGCAGGGGCTGCTCGCACATCGGGGTGCTGAAGGCGCTGGAGGAGGCGGGGGTGCCTGTGGACCTGGTGGGCGGCACGTCCATAGGTTCCTTCATCGGGGCTCTGTATGCGGAGGAGCGCAGCGCCAGCCGCACCAAGCAGCGCGCCCGCGAGTGGGCCAAGGTGTGAGCTGGGCACGGGGCGCCTCCCCAGGAACATGGGAGAATCGATTCGGGCGGAGGGGGGCTTCCTGGCCGCCGACCCATCACCAAGGGCGCCTCGTTAGTGGTGCTGGGTAACCGCCGTCTCCGTGTGCACCTGGCTCAGCCTGACCCCGCGGGCCTCCCTTCTGACCCTGCTGGCACCTTTTCTCAGGGCATGACTTCCGTGCTGGAGCCGGTGCTGGACCTCACGTACCCGGTCACCTCCATGTTCACCGGCTCCGCCTTTAACCGCAGCATCCACCGCGTCTTCCAGGATAAGCAGATTGAGGTACATCCACCCCCATTTCTGCCCTGCCGTCCCCCTCTCCGTGCCCTGCGCTTTCCATCCTCCAGCAAGGTCCTTGTCCCCGTAGGACCTGTGGCTGCCGTACTTCAATGTGACCACAGATATCACCGCCTCAGCCATGCGCGTCCACAAAGACGGTGGGTGCCGCCGTCGCCGGCCGTGCCGCTGGGGTGGGGGCAACTTGGGGGGCAGCTGAGCACCTGGGACGTTGTTAACACGAGTGACCGTCGCTGTGGCCCGGCCGCTGACCACTAACCTCCACCCACTAATGCCCAGAGGCCCCAGGTACGTCCATCCTCAAGGGTCAGGGACCTGGGAGGCTCTTTGGCCACCTCACCCGCGCCCCGTCCCCACAGGCTCTGTGTGGCGTTACGTCCGGGCCAGTGCCTCCTACTGCCCCTACGTGCCCCCACTGTGCGACCCCAAGGACGGGCACCTGCTGGTGGACGGGTGCTACGTTAACAACGTGCCAGGTCAGCGAGCCGCAGGGCTGGCTGGGCCTCGGAGCATGTCTGAGTGTGTCTGTGCGCGTCTGTGTCTGTGTGTCCCGCTGGGCAGGCTCTCTGTGGCGATATGTGCGTGCCAGCATGACGCTGTCGGGCTACCTGCCCCCACTGTGTGACCCGAAGGATGGGCACCTGCTCATGGACGGCGGCTACATCAACAACTTGCCAGGCAAGTGTCTACCTGCATGCCCCCCCGGGCCTGTGCACACAGAAGCATGTGCACGAGCCGCGGGTCCCCGTGCACAACTATAGTGCGCGCACACACACACACACACACACACACGTGTACACACAGCAGGTATGTAGATGTTCCCATAGGCAGTACAGTTGGAGGTACAATTGTGTGCTTGTGGCTGTTACGTGCAGGAGCAGGAGGGACACCGACTTGGTCACAGACCCACATGCACACACAGACACACACACGCTCACATGGTCTCGGCTGCTGGCGTGGTAGCGCAGCGTGACCACACTTGCAAGTGTATTCACATGCATCTTGTGCTGCTCCCCGCATGCGTGCATGGGCGTGCGACAGTGGGCAGGCGCTGATACACCCTGTCTGTCGGTGCAGGTGTGAGGTAGGCAGGGTCAGAGCTTCCCCAGCTCACACACAGAAGCGTGCACGTACAGACGCATGTACACATTAGCTGGACACTTGTTCAAGTTCCCGTGGACAGGAGTTGGCACACCGGCCCCAGGCCCAGTCGGGGCAGCTGCTGGATTTCATAGCGTTGTCAGGCATCCACACCCTGCCCTTTGCCTGGTGTCTGCCTGTTCTTGGGCTGCAGTGAGAGGCAGAGCTGGGTCGTTGGCACGGAGGCCCTGAGGCCCCTGACAACTGGGATTTCACCAGAAGCCCTTCGCAGAGTTGGCCCATTCCTGCCACTGTGGGAGCTGAGCTGTGCACCACACAGCCACCCACGTGTGAGCCGGTGTGTGCAAACTCACAGGTGTATGGTACACTGAGCACGCAGGAAGCACGTGGACACTGAAGTACTTACGCGTGAACCTAGACAGACAGATCTGGGTGTGTACAGAGATGTGGGACATCCAGAAACACATATGTTCACAAGACAGGCAGGACACTAGTAGTCACCGTGGACCCAGGGACATGACCTGTGTTCCCAGAAACAAACGCATAGGGGACACGTGTGCAGAGCAGCGGAGGTCCAGGACACTGTCTTCGTGCCCCGGCCCTTGTCAGGACCCTCCCGGGGCTCACAGACCCACCACCCTCCTCCCCCGGGTCACCAACCCCTTCCCTTGACTTGCATGACTTTTGCATGAACACATGTCGTTTGCATGACTTTCCTGTGTGGCTGTTGGCATGGTGACATTTGTGGGACCGGGTTGAACATTCCTTCCCTGGGCCGCGGTGGGGAGCAGCCCGCTGACCCCCCGGCCCCACAGCGGACATCGCACGCAGCATGGGCGCCAAAACAGTCATCGCCATCGACGTGGGGAGCCAGGACGAGACGGACCTCAGCACCTATGGGGACAGCCTGTCAGGCTGGTGGCTGCTGTGGAAGCGGCTGAACCCCTGGGCGCACAAGGTGAAGGTTCCCGACATGGCTGAGATCCAGTCCCGCCTGGCGTACGTGTCCTGCGTGCGGCAGTTGGAGGTGGTGAAATCCAGCTCGTACTGCGAGTACCTGCGCCCGCCCATCGACTGCTTCAAGACCATGGACTTTGGGAAGTTCGACCAGATCTATGTGAGCTTATGGGAAAGATGCGGTGCCAGCCTGGTGGACTGGCATATGGTTTTACTATTAGAAGCCCAGAACAGGAGCAGGAGTTGAGGGCTCCATCCAGAGCCTGTAGGAAGTGGGTGGGTGGTTGATTAGTGATGCCTGCAGTAGGCATGCCGTGTGAGTCAGTGGGCTGTTAGTGATGTCTGCCATAGCCGCGGCAGTGGTCCACTAGTGATGTCTGCCGTAGCCGCGGCATGTGGATCCGCGGTCCATTAGTGATGTCTGCGGTGGGCGTGGCACGGGAACATGGCTGCCTAGAGCCCTGGATCGTGGTTTCTGATGCTCTTCCTGCGTGGGTGGAGTGACGGCAGTGACCACGTAGCAATGTCCAGGAGGGGCTGGAGCCGAGTCATAGCTCAGGCCGACTGAAGCTGGTCCCAGCCGCCGCCCAGGGGCTGAGTAGGAACGTCCGACGCCCTCCCCAGGACCAGCGGGAGAGTGTGCTGTGACCGATGAGTGGGCGCTGCCGTGGGCGTGGGAGAGGGCGGTAGCAGCGGTGCTGGAAATAAATCCGCGCACCACCGTCTTGTGACCTTTGGTGCGTGTCACGCCGCCCGGGCTGGGGAGGCAGTGATTGCCAGCGTTGCCCACGGGGCGGGCACAGGCAGGAGCCGCGGGCTGAGGCGTTCGGAGTGGCTGGCTTGGCAACGGGCTGAATCTTGGGCGCCTGTTCCCCTAAGGCCTTGGGCACTTGGGGGACAGAGAGACGCTCTCGGGGAGGGGCGGTGGCAGGTGCAGCCCCAGCTCCCTCGCTTCCTGCAGGACGTGGGCTACCAGTACGGGAAGGCTGTGTTTGGAGGCTGGAGCCGGGGCGACGTCATTGAGAAAATGCTCACAGACCGGAGGTCCACGGACCTCAATGAGAACCGCCGTGCAGACGTAAGCCCCTGGGCCTTCGCCGCCACCCTGGGGGCCTCTGGTCCCCCGCTCGGAGGCCCTGGCTTCCCCGAGACCCTCGGGACTCGGCTGCCTCCAAGGCAGCCAGCCTCTGCCCCGGTGCCCGCTGAGCTGCCCGCCCACCCGCAGGTGCTGGCCTTCCCCAGCTCTGGCTTCACTGACCTGGCGGAGATCGTGTCCCGGATTGAGCCGCCCACAAGCTACGTCTCTGATGGCTGTGCCGATGGTGAGGGGCTCGGGAGCCTCCGGGAGCCGGGCCAGGCGGGAGCTGGGCGCCCCTCGTGTGCACCCCTGACCCGTGCCCCGCGCCCCTCGCAGGCGAGGAGTCAGACTGCCTGACAGAGTATGAGGAGGACGCGGGACCAGACTGCTCTAGGGACGAAGGCGGCTCCCCGGAGGGCGCCAGCCCCAGCACTGCCTCGGAGGTGGTGAGCCGCGTCTGGGGGGCGCGTGCTCCACGGCAAGGGCAGCACAGTGTCGCTGTCACTGCCGGGCCAGCTGTCACGCTGGACTGAAGGGACAGCGGCCCGTCGGCCCCGGGTGAAGCAGTTCTGGGGGGCAGGCTGCGGTTCTGGGGGACAGGAAAAGACCCCCGGTGTGACCCTGGTGTGGTCAGTGTTTTCAGTCCTGGGGTCCCGTGCCTGGGACACACGTGTGGCCTGTCCCCCCAGGAGGAGGAGAAGTCGACGCTGCGCCAGCGGCGCTCCGTGCCCCAGGAGCCTTCCGGCCTAGGGACCGAGGCCTGAGACGCCGGGTGGCTGGTGGCGGCCCGCGGGGAGCCCGGTCCCGTCCTCTTGCTGCTACGCCTGTGATTCCCGGGCCCCCAAGGCCCTCGGACTGACCTGCCTGGCCTCGAGGGACAGGCAGCACTGCACTGACCCCCTCGGCCAACTGTACCCCAATAAACTTGTGGAAGTGGCCCGGTGTGGTCTGGGTTTGGGGCTCCTCGCCTGCCTCTGTGCTCGGGATGCTGGGCTGGGCCTGAGCACCGTGGAGCTGGTCCCCGAGGGGACAGCTCCCCCACGGCCCCGCCTCTGCCTGCCGCAGGCTCCGGGACACGTTTCCTGGTCCCCACTTCCCACTGGGTTCCCGCAGCGCAGACACTGATTAGCCTGACTGTGCGCAAGTGCCGTGCAGTGCGGTGAGCCTGGTGGAGCTCCCTCCCGCGGGACGACTCGTGAGGCCCCGGGGACCCCTCACATCACCACCGCCCGTGTGCTCCGCCAGCGACTCGCAGAGCAGCCCCCCTGTGCGCAGAGGCCTGTCCCCAGGCCTGGCTTGCTGCCCTGCTGCCTGGCCCTCTCGGTCCTGGTGGCTCCACCTATACAGTGCAGGTGGCGGCGGGTCCCCCTCATCAGGGTTGTTTTATGGGACCTCATTCTGGGGCCCTGGAGGCTCTGGTCAGGACCCCTCAGTGCATCCTGGGCCCAGAGTGAGACCCCAGCAAAAGACCCTGGAAGATTTCTTTAGAACTCTGTACCATTAAAAGAAAATATTTTTTAAAGATAGGGTCTGGCTTTATAGTTCAGGATGGTCCTGAGCTGACTATAGCCCAGGCTAGTCCCAAGCTCACCCAGCGGTCCTCCTGCCTCTGCCTCCCGAGTGCTGGGATGGCAGGCGTGAGCCACCCGCCCGGCACTGTGATGTGTGGTTACTGCAGATCGAACTCGGGACCTTGAGCTTGCCAAACAGATGCCGGGACCACTGAGCTAAATCCCTGGTCAGCATTTTAAATTGTAAAGCTCAGTCTGTAATCCCAGCACTCAAGGAGGCGTAGGTAACAAGTTAAAGTCCAGCCTGGGCTACACAGAGACCTGTCAAAGAAATGTAAGGTTTAGTGGCATTTAGTAGATTTGCCTTATTGTGCAGCAGTGACCACCGTCCACCTTCAAGAATGCTGTCATCTCCAAACAGAAACTCTTCCCATGAGACACGAACTCCCCACGCCTCTCCTTGGCCCTGGCTCCCACCACGCCCCATCCTGCCTCCGTGGTGGGTCTGGTGACGCTGGGACACCCCAGAGCAGGACTTGGCGTGCGCACCCTCCGTGCCCGGCCTGTTTCACCCGGTTTCGCTTTCCCCCAGTGCGCCCCTGGGTGGCTGTGGCCCAACGCCCTTCCTTTACAGGCGGAGGGCTAGCCACGTTGTTTCTCCTTCCTGACAAACGCTTGGGTTGCTTCCCTCTTTGTTTTGAATTGTGCTACATAAGTGTCTGCGCTTCTCCTTTCTGCCCCTGTGGTGCCATTCCCCGGAGACGGCCTGCTGGTTTAAGCGAAGCGCCCCAGCCTATCCCGGATCTGCACCCTCTTTGAGCGCCGCCGGCTGGCCTTGTCTTCGGCCATCAGCACCATGGAGAGTGCCCGGGAGCTGTCCGCGGTGCTGCCGGGCCCCCTCTGCCGTCCACTCCGAGCCCCCAGCCTCTGTGCTCTCCGGGTCGCGGGGGTTGGGGGTCGGGGAGCACGGTAAGCTGCAGTTCACCCCGGATGTGCGCCTGTCAACGCCTCCCTGCTGATGGCGTTTCGCTGCGTCTTTGCGCCTCCGCTGCAATCGCGTACAACCTTCTTTCTGTTGCTCCGTGTCTCCGCCGATTCCTGGCTCCAAGACCTCCGCCCTTCACCACTCGTGTACCCGAGTAACCCTGTCCTCAATGCCACCTCTTCCGGCTGCCTTCAGAGCTTCCTTGCCTCGGGGGGGAAGGTGTTGCTGTCGTATTTGAGGGTTTATTTTTCATTCTTTCCCACCTTCACTCATTCATTTAGGCGAAAATCTCACTATGTAGCCCAGGCTGGCCTTGAACCCACTACATAGCTCACAGCAGCCTCCTGCCTCAGCCTCCTGAGGGATAGGAATACAGACATCCACTCGCTACCCAGATTTATTGTCCCACTTTACACAAAAGAAAACTGAGCTTAGAAAGCCAGCTCGGGGGCAAAGTGTTATATGTCAGGGCCAGGACTGCTCCTTCAAGAATGGAACCCAGGGCCTCACCCGCGTGGAGCCCGCGTCAGCACTGAGCGGGACCCTCCCGGCTCTCTGCTGCAGGCTTGCTCTCTGCCCACGCAATTGCCAGGAAGCGGACTGGCCGAAGTCTCTGCTCTCAGGGAAGCCCCCCGTCCTTACGTGGGAGCCCCCAGGCCTAGCAGCCCACCCGAGGGGCTCCAGGCTGGAACCCGCGCCCTCTGCCTTGTCTCACGGGTCCTGAGCAGGCTGGACCCCCCCCCAGCATCTTGGAGCGGGAGCAGGGCCTCAGGGGTCTGAACGGTGCCACCTGCCCGGCGGACACGTTGGAAGCCTGGCCCTCACTCCTCAGGAGATGACGTGTTCAGAGGCAGGGTCTTGGAAGAGCTCGTGGAGTTGAAGTGAAGTCTCTGGGGCAGGCCCTAGCCAGAGGCCTGTGTCCTTCTAAAGGGGGAACTGTGGACACAGGCAGACGTGCAGAGGGAGGACACGGGGAGGATGCTGTCTACAAGCAAGAGTGCCCCAAGACCCCAGAGGAGAGGCGCAGAACTGATTCCCCTCAGCCCCCCAAAGAATCCAAGCCTTGAATTTCCTGACCTTGGACTTCCAGCTTCTAAAACAGCAAGATAGTTGTGTGTGTGTGTGTGTGTGTGTGTGTGTGTGTGTGTGTGTGTGTTACTAGGGACTGAATTGAAACTGGGGGTGTCACACTAAATACATCCCCAGCCCTTTTTCATTGTTTTGTTTTTGTGACAGGGCCTCACTAAGTTGCTAAGCTACCCAGGCTGGGTATGAACTGGAGATGCTCCTGCCTCAGCCTCCCAGAGTAGTTGCAGGTGTACACCACCACCCTTGGCTAAGGCAATACATTTTTGGCCTTTGAGCCATATGTAGTTATGGAAGCCCTAACAAACTAATCTAGAACCTTTGGCTGGACACGCATGCCGGGATGTGGGAATGTGGTGTCGGTCAGGATAAGTCAGGTTACGCTGCTGTAACAAGTGGCACCAGAATGTTGGTGGCCTGAAATGGCATAAAAGAACAGTCAGCCCTTTCCATCCGTGAGTTCTGCATTCTCGGAGTGAACCAACCACCGACTGATCACGCCTCTAAAACACGGCGCCGGTCCTGAACACGTGCAAGCTTTCTCCCGCCCTTGTTTCCTGTGCAATGTAGTGTAACTATTTCCACAATATCTTACACTGTACTAGGTGGCACATGTATCTGCACAGGTTTAAAAGTATACAGAAGGATGTGTAAGGGTTCTCTGCCAATACTCCAGTTTCACACAAGACTTTCACGTTTATAGATTTTAAGGGAAACTTGGAAGCAATCTCCAGAAGATATCAATGCACAGTTATTATTTCTCAGTTATACCCATCACAGGTCACCTGGGGATTCTCTTCTGGAAAGTTTTTTTAATCAGTACCCAGGTGACAAAGCAGCTGTCGTCTGGAATGTTCCAGGTCAGCATGGCAAAGAAGTCTCTAGAGGGCTCATTCTGCCAACTTAGTCCTCTGGCCTGGAAATGACGCATCTGTCCTGGCTGCCCATTGGCCAGAACTAGTCACATGACCCACTCCATTCTAAGGGTGCCAGAGAACCACCTATCACGCTCCTGGAAAGGGAGCAGGTGTTGGCGCACATCATTACTGACTGACGGACTTGGAGATGGGCTTTGACTGGAGAGTCTTGGGCTGTTGTGGCTTGTGTCTAGCGGCCTCATGCACTTACAAGATGGCGCCTTGGGGAGGTGACAGTCATGGAGGAATGACGCTTACAAGTAGCTTAGTCAGCCCCACCTCTGCCAACAGCCATGTATACAGAGAGAAGTAAGTGTCAGCACCTGAGAAATCCGGGAGGCTGTGCCCACGGTCTCCACACAGAGGGGCCACCAGTCCCCAGGGAACTGTGCAAAAGAAAAAGCAAAACGTGTTCCCCCAAAACTTGCACACAAATGTTCCCGGTGAGCTGAGTATGGTGGCGCACACCTGTCCCCCCCCCCCCGCACTCAGGAGGCTGAGGCAGGAGGATCTCGGGGACTTTGAGACCAGCCTGGGTACACAGTGAGAACCCATTTCAGAGAAGGGAACAACAGGAAAAACAACAGGACTTGCAGGGGGCCAAGGTCTGCCCCTCACGCATCACTTACAACTTCTGCCAGAGTTAGATTTTTTACTCCGCGGCTACATTTGTCACCGGTAACTCGAACCTAATTATAGTTCCCGGCTGAGCAGGTTGCTTTGCCGTTTAATGGGGACTCAGCCTCCCTTGCCGGCCTCTTGTTCCGCCAGCAGGGGGCGTGCCTGCCTTGGGCTCACTCAGCCGGAGGAGTCTGGGCGCAGGAAGAGGCCAACTCCTCGCTTTATTGCCCTTGGGAAAACAACACAGGCTGGAGAGGATCAGGGAGCAGAGATATTTTTCTCATTATAAAATGATTACCCATGTGCTTAAAATAATCTAGGAAATGAAACACAGAAGTGGTCACGTGTGCTCATGTAGAAGCAGAGCTTCCTTAGGTTTGGAGGCTGCGCCTGGAGCCTGAGCGGCCCTGGCTCCAATGGGGGTGGTGGTGGTGGAGTTTTATGTTGAAACAGGATCTCTTTATGTTGTCCAGGCTGCCCTCAGACCCCGGAACTCACGGCCACCCTCCTGCCTCAGCCTCCTGAGCACCAGGATCACGGGCGTGTGCCGCCTCCCCAGGCTTCCTCAGTCCAGTCGTAACTCCACACACACGCACACACACATATGAGAATCGAGTCATCTGCATTCCGCCACCCAGACGTGAGCTCTGCTCATAGTTTTTTTCTCTCTTCCCATAGTCGGCTGGCATTTTTTTTTGTTGTTGTTGTTCTATTTTTGAGACAGGGTCTCGCTTTGTGGTTCAGGCTGGCCCTGAGCTCAGCCTCCAACTCACATCACAGCAATCCTCCTGCCTCTGCCTCCCGAGTGCTGGGATGACAGGCGTGAGCCACCACGCCCGGCACTGTGGTATGTGGTGCTGATTGATGCTGGGCGTGAGTCTCCATGCCCAGTATTGTATGTGGTTACCGGGGATGGAACCCGGGTCCTTGCGCTTGCAAGACAGGCGCCGGAACCACTGAGCGAACTCCCCGGCCCTGTTGTGTTTTGAGACAGTCTTTCTGTGTAGTGCAGCTGACCTCAAACTCCTTTTGGCAATCCTCCTGCCTCAGCCTTCTGAGTCCTCGGATGACATGTACGTGCTCCCACATTCTGAGACAGAGTCTCGCCAAGTCGGAGTTTCAATTTTATATCTTCTTACCACAGCCTCCCAGAGTGCTGGAATGACAGGCTTTTGCCACCACATCTGGTTCTGGTGTGTTTTGTTTTTAATTTTCTGCTGGGTGTGGTGGTATCTGTTGATTGTCCCAGGACTCAAGAGGCTGAGGCAGGAGTCGCATGGCAGGTCCAAGGCCAGCCTGGGCCACACGGCAATACCTGTCTCAAAAACATTTTTTAACACTATTTCTCTCTCTCTGTCTCTCTCTCTCTTTCTGTCATCACCATTAATATTTACTGACTTCTTTCTGCACACTGGGCCCAGCTTTTGTGACTTCTGTGTCTTAAATAACAAAATCCTCAGCCATGAGAGACAGGCAGTTACTGTCACGGGCCAAGGTGACACGCACGGAGGGCGGTGGCTGCCCGGCCCGGCTTCCCCTCCAGCTGGTCGGGGTAGGTGTCCGGAGATCTAGACAGGCTCGAAATACGAACAGCAGACAAGGAGCAGCGCCGCACCCGGGCATCATTCCTCAGTGGAGCAAGAGCTAAAATTACAGACACCTCGGGTCTCCGGAGGACGGGCGAGAGCGGAGCATGGCCGGCCCGGAGGCTGCGACAGAGTAGAGGACAGCGACGTTGGGGAAGGGGACGTGGTCAAACGGCAACAAAACATCTGCCTCGAGGGACCGTCGACTCGGGCTCCCTGAAAGGACGGAGCCTCCCCGGACAGGACGCGTCTCCGGCAGCATTTCTGAGGGCGAGCTCATCGCTTGTAAAAGTGGAGAATGGAAACAAGTTTCGGTGACGGACAATGAAGCTATAGTTTCTATAAATCGAGGCTCTGCTGGCTGTGTGCATGCTCCGCGCTCATTAAAAAGGATGAGACAGACCAGTATTTACGAACATGGAAAAGATCCCTGGGAATGTCGACCTGTGGAAAGGAAAATAAGAAGCTAGCGGGGCTGGGGCCGGTCTGGCTACATGACGTTGGGAGCATCTGCGCTCCGCAAGTGCGTACTTGTGGGAGCCTTGGGGTGTGTACCGAGCTCCTGGCAGCTGTCCGGGCCTGGGCAGCAGCGGCAGGCGAGAGTGGAGTTTTGTTTTTAATTTGATTTCAAGAAAGGATCTCACCAAGTTGTCCAGTGTGACTTCAAAACTGTGATCCTCCTGACTCGGCCTCCCAAGTAGCTAGGATCAGAGGCACGCACCACCACACCCTGGGGGTGAAAGTTTAAAGGAGGAATTTCTGCGATTTTATTTTGTTTTTGTTTGGGGGAGGGTAGGGGGCACAGGGTCTGCTTTGTAGTTCAGGCTGGCCCTGAACTCACTCTTTAGCTCAGGCCAGCCTTGAACTCAAGGCAGTCCTCCTGCCTCTGCCTCCCGAGGGCTATGACTCCAGGGGTGAGTCACCACGCTTGGCATTGATATGTGGCATTGTGGTATGTGGCACTGGGGACCTTGTGCTTGCTAGGCAGGCACCGGGACCACTGAGCTAAATCTCCAGCCCTGTTTTGCTATTTTTTTTTTTTTTTTTTTTGAGAGAGGGTCTCACTTTGTGGTTCAGGCTGGCCCTGAGCTCAGCCTCCAACTCACATCACAATCCTCCTGCCTCTTCCTCCCGAGTGCTGGGATGACAGGCGTGAGCCACCACGCCCGGCACTGTGGTATGTGGTACTGGTTGCTGCTGGGTGAGTCTCCACGCCCAGTATGGTGTGTGGTTACCGGGGAATCGAACCCGGGTCCTTGCGCTTGCGAGACAGGCGCCGGAACCACTGAGCTAAGTCCCCGGCCCCCACGTTTTGCTATTTTTTGACAATGTGATTTCCTGGGACCCATTCAGTGATCCCACAGTGTGATCTTGTGATACTTGAGGTAAGTCTGCACCAGCCTCCGACCCCGGTGAGCTCGGACTGTCTCTGCCCTCTGAGACATCCAGTGTTTTCTATGAATGAGCCCAGTAAATTAATGGCAAAGCGTGGGGTCTTGGTTCTTGGCGGCCCAGGGCAGCATTGATCAGGCCCAAGGCTCAGCTTCTTCTCTACCTCACTTTTGTCTATTTATTGCCTTGTGCAGTTGGGCTCACAGGAGACAAGGACGAACCCCAGAGGTTCTAGTTAGGTCCCCTTCCCTGTTCCCAGCAGAG